>JAUBOD010000986.1:618888-634697 GCA_032353885.1 Nothura maculosa
CTATTTGGTCAGTATGTGACTTGCTCTTACTTAGCCCCAAACCCTGTTTCCATTGCCAGACATCATTGCAAATTTTCAACCATCTATAGGAAACAGAGCTTATGTGTAATAACTTTTTTTGACTTCATAGTTGCCTTCTGCATTAGCTTTCTTATTCCCAGTCCTACCCCTGTATCTCTCGGATGTATGAGTATAAGCAAAAAGCTTATGCCTTTTTGGCTTGTATAAAAGCAAAGCACGTTGCACTGGACTTTAGTCTTACTGAGGCTGTGCAGGAAGTACCCAAGTGTGGAGAGCATACCAGAGTAATCTGAAGATGCATCCAAAGTGCTGCGCGTAAGCGCAGAAGTGGAATAAAAGGTTTGAATGTTTGAAGTTCTCTGATGTGTTTGCCAATGGTTCAGGACTATATATTTGCCTTTTTGTTTGCTTTTGAACACTTCTATAGCTCACTAAATATTTTGACAGCATATTTTCATAGCTGGTGTTCACAGGTTATTTCATGACAAAAGTATAGGTTGTAGGAATTACCATCTAGGGCAGAATTCAGTAGAAAATGTATGTTTTTTTGCCTATCAGTTACCGTCTCTGATAAAATAAGAACCATTCAGTGCACTTTCATAAATATTACAATACCCTTCTGCCGAAATCAGACTAATCAGACTTTTGCTGTGCTTGAGTTGCTTTATTTCGATATTCTCTTCATTCTTTGATTGCAAAGAAAAAATGTTTAAAAATATTGTGGTTATTTTGTGCAGTACTTTTGATCTTTTATGAATAACTACTTATTCATAGGTTGAATAAACTTGTGAAAAAAAAAAGATACTGCTTTATATCATTCAGTGAAGGTCTTCAAATGCCTTCATAGTTGTTTTTTGATTGCAGAAAGGACTGTTAATATATTGCATGAATAAATGTGAAATAAATAGGGTAAGATTGATTTTCCAGTCTCTTCACCATTCTTGTATTTATATCTGCAGTTGATGCTTTTTTAATAGAAAATCATTTGCCTTGTGCTAGTCATTAACCCAGTATGACAGACTTGGTAGACTTGTTAGGTAGGTCCCAGGCAGTTTTGTAGCCTGAGGCCAGCTGGAAAAAGCAAAACATGCTTTCCATATTTCAGTTCTTCTGGAAGAAATTGGTAACCTTTGGCTTGCTATATTGTTTATGTGTGTACTCTTAAAATTTCTGCTTTAGATTAATAAGAAAGGCAAGCTTGCAGCCTAGCCTCCCCTCATTTAAGGAAACAAAATAACTTTCTCATTTCTTTTATTTACTTTTTTTTAAAATAGGAGAGCAGAAGCACTGTGCTTAACCATTCAAAGTTATATCTAACATGGTTGCAGTGTTTTCGGTAGAGGTACAAAAGTAGTCAAGAAAACACTTCTTTTGTGGGTGATATGCAGTGAATGACTATTTCATTTCCCAAACTTGAACTGAAATGTGACTTTATGCTAATTGTAGAGCACAGGGCAGCATTTTGTGCTAAGCTGTCCAGTGGAAGGTGAGCTGCCCTGTTAATTAAACTGCTTCCACTTGCTTCAAGCCAGCCTCTCCTCTATAAAGAATGCTTGCCTTGGCACTTCAAATCCTCATAGTTATAGGGCAGCTGAGCTAAAATAAAACCTTGATCACCCTCAAGGGGAGTGAATAGAGAGTGTCCTCAGGATTCCCACAGCTTTTCACTAGCAGCCAAAAGGCTCTTCCTCATACACATAGGCATACAGAATATTTTGTGAATGAATTGACTGTATCAAACAAGCTCAGTTCATACATACAGTGGAGTTTTTTTTACACATATAATACTTCACTGTAATTTATTTTTCAAAAGATTCCAACTCAGTTTGGCTAGTTAAACAGGTGGCTACTGGTCTGGATGCTGTGTTATGGAAGAGCGCTGTCAGTCTCAACAAGTCGTTTGGAGCATATATGAAAAAACACTAAGAGGACTGCACATGAATAGATGAGCAGCTGCGATCCAAAATAGTACATAAAATAATAAAAAAAATTCACTATCTTTTCCTAGACTATTTTCCTTTTGCATAATGGACACTTCTCTATTGTTGAGGCAGTGAATTCACATTTCTGATAATTGTCTACTATGAAGAGCCACATGATAACAAAACTACTTGGAAGAATGTAGAAGGACTCAAATAGACACTGAAGAGGATAATTCTTGCATACCTGAATGTGAGACATTCCTCTAGGGAAAGCTTAAGATGAGACAGTGATATTAGCAATATTTAAAAGGGTGGGTGGTTAACACAGAGAAAGTACTCAGTCCAACAACAAATGGCATTCTAATCTGTGCACAAGTGTGACAGCCAAGCTGCTATAACCAGAAATAGGTTTTAAATGATATATTTCCCTGGAGCATTATCAGTGAAGCTCAGATCATGAGAGGTGTAGAATTCTCACATCCCCAAAAAGCATTTCAGAGCTTACACGACTGCCCTGGTAGGCAAAAAATCCAGCCCAGTGTGGAGCCAAGCAAAGAAGCCATAGTTGTCTTTCAGCAGCCATCTCCTGGTAGCTCTTTCACACCAATTCTTGAGGAGCAAGCTATCAACTCTCTGTCAATTGAGCATGTTGCAGGGCTGAATCCTGGTCCTAAAGCTCAGTTTTGTTTTAAGGGAAACAGTTCAATCTGAGCACAGGCAATTACCTCCAGAAATAAATGAATCCTCACCAAATTTGTTTTAATCTTTATTCCCTCTATTATCTTGCTTCAGCACAAAGTTTCTCCCCTGCCTTCTCCCCTACAGACTTAGAGGAGCCGTGACACACAAGGGTGAAACATGTTCAAAATACTTTTCTTTACAGATCAGGATTTCAGCATGTCCAAAATGTATTTGAAAAAAGTTTACTATGTCAGAGGTTGGAAGAATATTTATATATGAAAACCTTCATTTCACATCCCAAGCAGTTCAGAGTTGCCTGGAAATATGTTTCAACAAGAGCTGAAGGGGATTTGTTTTTTTAAAAAAATGTTAGTATATCTCTGAATATGTATGAGTCCCAACATCTCCCTTGACAAGGATTCTACAGCCTCCAGAAGTAACTTACTCCAGTACATAATCCTTACATCTAGAATTTATTTTTTATATGTCTAAAAATCAAAATGTTTGCTTTCTGTCCTAACTTCAGTGATAAGGAATAATAATTATAAAAAAGATATTTAAAATTTTATTCTTCAGCAGAATGATCTCATGTCACCTTAACTTCATTTTGGAGAAGGAAATCCCCCAAAATACGAATTCTTTTGATCTTTATTCATAGTTATGGTGTTCCAAAGACCATGTCATTCCTGTAATCCTGTACTGATCTATGTTTTCCAACAGTGGGTACAGTATTACTGGTGAGGTATGAGCAGCATCAGCTGTAATAGAATGATTTCCTCCTGCTCCTTGTATACAACATTCATGTTCAGGTTTGATTGCAGCTCTCAATGTCTGCAAGATTATGATTGTAATGAAATACATCCTTTTTCTTCAGAATATGTTGCAACATGGAATACCAAACTGCAATACCAGTGAGGGAAATTCCACTGTTTCAATGTCAGTAATTCTTTTCTAGCACCTCAAAAGTTATTTCTCCTTCTTTGCAATGGAATTATACTGTTGATTTGTGACCAGTTTATGAACCTGGGACAGTTTTCTGTAGTATCATCTATTTGTATCTGTACATCTGTCTTCTTTCAAATTACGGCAATTTGAACTTGCCACTTCCTCAGATTGAATTTGGATAATTTATCAAAAAATCCTTTAAAGTTTGATCAAGTCTTCCAAAATGCTTACATTTCCTCTTGGTGTCATTTATTAACTATGCTTTCTATTCTATCACTCAATTTATTGATGAAAGAATTGAACAGACTTGACCATACAGTGGGCATTTCTTTGAGATTCTACTCAAAAAATCACTGATAGTATAGAATTGATTTTTCAAATAACTGTGGAGTCACATTTTATGTGGCGTGGAAAAAGTGTAAAAAGACACTATTTTCATCATGACTGTTCTCCATTTGTCCATCAAGTCAGTTATTCTGTCAAAAGAAATTATATTGTTTTGACATGGTATGTTCTTGAAAAATAACTGCTTCTTGTCACCTTCTTGGCCTTTGGTGCATATAAATTGATTGTTTTAATGTTGATGGTACAAAAGAGTGCAAATTTTCAAGTTATCTAGTAATTAAAATAGAAATAAAGCTGACAAGTATTTTTTTATTTTCCAGAATGAATGAAGTACAGAAAATATTAGTATAAGATAGAAAGATTATATTACATTTTCAGACATCTCTCTTTTTAAAAGTCAGGATGGTCTCACTAATACTGAAAAAAAAATTCTAGCTGTGTCATTAAAATTGAACATTTTCATTCATTTATGATATGATAATGATATTTTTCTGTGTGTGCACATAAGAGAATAAAAACTCTGTATAGTTGCATACTTAGCACATATCTGAAAGGTTTCCTGCAAAATCCAGCTTCTCATGTCTTAAAAATTTATATGGATAACATGATAATTTCAAAGTTAGAAACAAGATTAGTTCAGTTTAGAAGTCTGATTTCCCTTCCAAAATATTCCAGATTGATCCATGCAATATTTTTGCTCTAAGCAAAACTATATAACACTAAATCCTACAGCCATTTGTTCCTTTTTCCTGTTCGATTTGATTAATGATTTCAAAACACAGATACTCTTTCAAGATTTTTTTTATCAAGTTTTAGATGTTTTGGTTGTTCTCTGCATTTCTATTTTCCATTGTTGATAAAACATGTTTGTTTTTCTCCTGAGAATGCTGTCTTTTAAACTATATTTCCCCCTAAAACATTTTGATGATTCCAAGTACAAAGTCAGTGTAAAAGCCAATAAAAACATTAGAATCTAGATTAGAATTATAATGTGTACACTACAGTGATAAAAATTTCTTGTTGATTGAGGGTTATTTCTGTTTGAATTGCATAGTATATACTTGGACTCTTTTTGAGAGTCTTTTTGAGTTTGATTATTATCTTGGAGTATATTGTAGTAGTGTTCCTCAGAATATCTACTCAGGTTGATATTCTCTGATATGCTTGAGAAACACATCTCAGATGCAGAAACACTTTGCATAACAGAAATGCAAAGCATAGCTAAAAGACATCTACATTAGCCTACTGCAGGTTTTAAGTTTCTGTTTTGTCTATTGTTACACTGAATGTATATGACTTCCTATGGTCTTCCTATATTTGTTGTCAAAGTGTAGCCTGAAAATTTCTATGCTCAATGTATACAATAATGTCACAAGGTTAGCTACATGAACTGATCCTGCATGTTTTACACTGGTACAAGCATGTGTTCAAATATGCCTACATCAGCCAGATCTACACTGGATTTTTCTGTATCTGATGAATGAGAACATGATCTCTTAGTGATGTAGGTCAGCTTGGCAGAGGCCTCTCATGGAGGCATAGTTATATCAGCAAAATGGCACTTTCACTAGAATAGTTTGTGTCATTCAGGAGGAGCTGACAAGAAAAGAGCTGGCAGAAGACAGACAAGTATAAATATCATGCTTCTAGAATAGTCCTTGTCTGCACTAGAATCACTTGCCTATATAATGAGCTGTAATTCTGTGGATACACAGACTGAACAGAAAATTAAAATTTTTCATTGCAAGTTGCCATTCTAGTCCACTGCAAATGTGAAGTAACACAGGGCAGGAAACACCATTTCCCTGAGGTGGGTCTTCATATTTGTCTTTCCTTGAGGTGGATCTTCATAGTAGTATTCTACTAGAACTATATGTTGGGCTCCATTGACCTATCTGCATTGGGCAAACAGAATCCCATTGAGCACAGATGAAGCCCTTTATGTGGGGAAAAAAATAAAAAAAAATTAGTGTTAGTTCATTAAATAGTACTGCTTAAAATTATTCAGAAATGAAGTATCTCTTTTAATGTTCCAATTCAAACATCCTCTCCAATCCCACTTCTGGTGTGAAGTTGGCAGGGAATTAACTGCTGGATGATAATTAGGAGAAGGACTAATGTGACCATTATTAATGTTTCTGCATTAATCATTTCTAAAGCTTTTTGAAACATCAAGTTTCTCTATATAGCAGTGTAATATGCCACTTTTGTTCTTTTTTTGCATTGTTCTAACTCACAAATTGTATCTTGCTTTACTTTAGGTGTGATCTCTGCCTTTGTTAAAATACACTGCATGATGCCGTGGGGTGCTTTGCTTGGGATGTGTGATGTTACCAACAATTCCTCTCTACTGATTTATGGTTTTAGAATTATCACAGTTATAGAAGGGAGACAGACTCATGGTCTCATGATCAGAGATGCTCACTTTCCTCAAAAAGCTAAACTGTGGAGAAGATGACGTGGACAATTTATAAGCTGTATCTGCTCACGAAAGAGTCTATTTCAGAATTAACAGTTGGAACATATGCCTCTCATTTTTGCTTTCAAAAAACATTTGTTGTTGTTGTTGTTAATTCAAAATGCATTGATATATTTAAATAGAAATGAGAAAATCAGCATGAATCTGCAAGACAGCAGTAGGTGCACATTGTTTCACTAATAGGAAGTCTCCTCTTTTCTATAAATAGCTGTGTTTCAGTTCTGATTGTTCTGTACTGAAATAACTGTGTAGATGTCTAATTACCCTAAATAGAAAACACAAATAATGGAAGGCATTCAGACTGGACTGAAAAATTGTTCCTAGCAGTTAACTGTTCTACTTTCTGGGCTTTGGTTCAGCAAATGAGCAAAGTCTGAGCCTTTTCTTTCTTTTTTTTTTTTTTTCCTTTTTCTTTTCTATTGTACATTCATATCGATCATTCTGTTGTGTCCTGAAGGCAAGTGATATATAATGCAGTATGTCTTTTGGAGTCAAGGGTCAAATTCATCCCTGGCCAATATGTGTAGCAATAAACAAGGGAAGGAAATGAACTACTTCTGAAAAATTGAGTTCCCTCCAACACCCTTTCAATTTGCACACAGCTAGACATTGTGCTTTATACGCAATTAAAATGATTTAGTCAAAGGTGTTTACCAGTCAACGGCCTAATATCCTGCTTATCTGATAATTACATGACTGGTCAGGACCATCGAATAGGTTATTAACACTGTCAATCTTTTGCACCAGAATGAAGTGTTTCTTCATGCTTGTTTTTTTAATGTTATATTTGCTTGCTAGGTATGTCCTGTATATCTACCTGCAGTTTTTTATTTGTTTCACAAGGGAGCATGTAGTAAGGCTGCCTTGCTTAAATTTTTTATGACTTAATGAAATTTTATCCAATAATACTGATTCTTGTAATATAAAACTGAAGAATTGCTTGGAGTAAGGGGGAAAATATAATTAAAAATTTATCTCTAGCTTTTTGTAGTGCTGCTTATAAACATTAAAAAGGTGCTAGTTATTTTCCTAATCCTGAATCTATTCTGCACATGCCATTCATTACTGTACTTAATGCAAATTGAGTGTTAAATCTCCTTAAGTGGAATCCTCAGCCTGCCTGGTGTTTGGAACTGGGATCAGTATGGGAAAGAATTACATTTTGGAGATGGAAATCAACCAAAATAATATCTCTGTCGCTGTCAGTGGGACCAAATTTAGAGGGTAATCTTATAAAATTAAAGGTGCCACAGATGAGTAGCATAGAAATGAAATGAAATGTATGCAGTCTTTCTAACCTTGGAGAAAAGGAACCAACCAACCAATCACTGTGATAGCTACCCTGAAGACAGTTATGACTAAGTGCTACAACCTGACTTAGATGTTTTACAGCTTCTGTCTGCCCTTTCCATTTCACAGCTTTATTTCTAACTGGTGCCATGTCACTGATGTGATTTTCTATTAATTACATCTATTTATGGTGTCTTGAACATATATAGTGATTCTGTTAATTGTTTTGGAAATGCCACGATCTCCAGCTAATCCACATCACTAGGTTATATTCTGAAGGAATCAAGTTACTTCGTCAAGCAGCTGAAGTAGCTGATCCAACTACTTTGAAACTGCACGAAGCATCACAGGCAGCAGTATGGGCAAACTAAACCTATTTTTATCTTCTAATGCATTATGTGTTTTTATCAGTAGTTTTGACTCTTCTTCAAACAGTTGCCTCTGACTCCGATTTGTTTCCTCTGTCTCTGACTTGTTTTCTATGTCCAAAAAAGAAGATTTAGTGACTATGAATATACCTGTTTTCTCATTACAACTTAATTTCCACATGTTGATATTTTCTACAAGTTGTTGATCTAGTGGCTCATATTTAGGCAGCAACTATACCAAAATTCAAGCTAAAAATTGCTTTCTATAAAAATTTACTTCTCAATAACTGAAGAAAGCTCAGAAGATCACACTGCATGTTCTGAATTTACACTACAAAAGCATGTGCTGAAGAGGTCAGAAACAGGAACAAGCTAAAGCAGGATCATGTTATTCAATTTTTTCATCTCTAAATGCTATTATCTCAGGCCAGACTCCAGGTGACTGGATATCAGTAGGCATCAGTAAATGCCACGGGTGTAATAGGAAGTGTAAACTGTGAAAAACTTAAGTATATCACCAAAGTTTGAACTGTAGTATGAATATGTCTTTTATTCCGTCCTCCACCTGTGCAACTGTTGATAAATTTATATCTCCAGAAAGGCATTGTTCCCTAGGATTTATCTCTATTAATTTTATGCTCAAACAGGAATTGAATAGTAATTTTCAGTAAGCTTGTCTTCTTTTCTGACAGGTGACCTAAGCTCTTGGGATCTTTTGATTTGCTTGTCTTCCAGAAAATCTGATGGTAGTAGCTGCTTTCAAATAGATGACTTCCATCATCTAAAGTTATTCCAGAAGGTACACGATTATATGTTTTCCTTTGTCAGCATGAGAAGATAGGTCTATCCTAAATTATTAGGATAAGAATAATCACAATAAGAATCACTCACAGTAAGAAAAAAGAGTATCTGATGATGATTTTATAGTGAAACAATATGGTTTAAACAACCATAAAAAGCTTTGTGAATTTTTATATCTACAGAAAAATACTTACATCAGTATATCATATCCAGAGATCAGGAGTAATTTCTTATGGGGACATAGTTTGATAATTTGGATCTAAGTATTTCAATATAAATTTTGAAAATTTTTACAGCTAAATATCACATTTTACTATTCTCCGACGAACTTTTGCTTCTGTGCAAATCCCTTTGCATATGGCTACCCCCAAATAGAAGGCCATGCAGAAAAGAGGGCTACAAAATCAGAGGAAATTTAAACAAGTACACCATTGGAAAAAGAAAATTTAGAAATGGGGGGAAACAGCTAGAAAATGTATGAACTGTTTCCGAATAATAGCTTTGGCAGAAGAAAAAGCTGGACTAATTCAGGCTTCACAACTTATATCATTTATGAGTTTCATCTAATGTATTTACTCCTTTGTAAATATAATTCAGGCACCTCTCCAAGTAGTGACAATGCTCCTACAATTGATAATGTGTGAGCTGGACTGATGTCTTCATCCAGGACCTTCACTGGAGATATTTGGACTCTGCTTTGGCACAACAGTCTGCTTATTCACTGTCCAGAGCATCAGTGGTGCCAAAATTTACTTGTATTTTCGGGATTGCTTTTCCCTGCTTGAGCATGTTGTGAGCACAATTTAAATTGCTTAGATGTTCACATACCTAAATAATAACTTAACCTAGTGGTGAAAATGTGTGTGATATTAGGGTCTTTGTTTGAAATCAGGTGACCAAACTACAGCTCCTATTTCAAATAACTTTAATATGCATATATTTGCAAATTATTTTATATGTAAATATATTTGAAAATTACATATACATTATTTATAAATGACATAATTACTGCAAGACCCAAAATATAGGCTGATTCAAAAGTATTGTATTCAAAAGTATTGAAAAATATTGTATGTCCATAGTGCTTAGAGCCAGGAGCATATTGGAGTCCCCTGGGGCAGAATACCATACCTCAATGCATACAAAATTAAATTTTTACAACATTTTCACTTTGCTAAAAATTTAGGTACTTTGGTTGTAGGTGGTTCAGATAATAAAGCATCCCAGACTTCTGCAACTCATTTGCTTTCTATTGCTTTTAATAATCTGCAGTGTAATAATTCTCACAACATTCTGCAACATCCAGAATTTTCTGTCCAGAAGCTGTGAGGAACTGCAGACATCTTGGCTGCTCCTACAGTGTGCTCCTTTCCCTCATCCCAAGCCAGCACAGGCAACATGGGCTTTCCCTGGGCTCACTCATCACTGCAAATGTGCCCCATGTACCATTCCCATGCTTTAAGAGACACTGATTGGGAATCACAGCAGGGAATGGGGAAAAGAAGGGAGGCAGAGGAGGGATGAGGAGGAGAGATGTAAATTGTGTGATGACAGTGGAGGAAGAATTTATATTTTAAATTCATTATCCCACATTGCAGGAATGGAAAAATTGTAATTCCCTACTGATACTGACACAAATGTTCACATGAGGTGTCTCTCTCTAATAAATTAGACACCATTGAAGGCTCTCAACAGTTTTAAGTATGAATTTCTAAAGCTTCTCTTTCTTATGTACAGGTAAGCCTACTTCCAGAAATTCAGCATTTCCTTTGCAGAAAAGAAGGACTATGTGAGATAACAAAAGCCTTTTCAGGTAACTTTCTAATTTCTTCAAATCTGTACACATGGTAAAAGTCATTTAGTAGTCTTAATATGAAGTCTTTGAAATATTACAGTCAGGCCTGGCTGTAAAAACATTTCGTGTTTACTTTTAGTTATGAGTTCATGGAATCATAGAAAAAAGTAAAAATGGAACAAGAGGTCCATTTCAGATACCATTTAAATGTAATTTATATTTAGTATAGCTTTGGTATAGTATATTTCAGTTAGTATAGTTTCAGTTAGTATGCATTATTTAGCATACTATAGAAGTAAATTAGACTGTTAGTGTCTTACTTTCGGGCTATCTTTTGTTAGCATTAGTGTTTATACTACAAAGTCATGAGTTCGATGTAATATGTTTGCTCAGCTTTACAAAAATGTTATGGCATGGAGAAGAAGTAGGAGCTGGAGTTTGGTTCCCATCCAGACATAATTTACTGATAAAGAAAAGCCTTTGTATGTTAAAATCATCCACCATAAGAGTTTAAAGGTTATACGCCTGTTGCCAGAGAATTCTAATTTTCTATGGGTGAGATTCAGCTTTGAACAGAAATTGAACAAAACTTTTGTGCATCATGTTACATCTGTATTAACTCAGAGATTCATTTTGATCCCACTTATGCCACTAAATATCCAGCATCAGAGTTATTTTGGATCTGTGATCTAACTTCAGTATATAAACATTGCTTATAAGAAATCTTTGTTGATAATAACACGATAACAAACCTCCCACACTTTACTTCAGTAAAGTACTTTAGCTTTTAGCCATGTTAGGCAGACTGTTTAGTCTGATTTTCTTTTTTTTCCCCTTTTTATATGTAAAAATATATAAATATGTATTATTTGTCACATAAAGATAGGATTTGTCACATCTTGTTTTCACTATTTAAAAGTTAAATGTTTAGTCAGTTTTGCCTTCGTTTAAGGTCAGTGGAGAAAGGGGGGCATCTTGAGAGAATGATTAATTTTGTCCTAAACTACTGGTTTGAAATAAGTGGGTTAAATTACTCTCTGGAGGTACTAATTACACAAGTAGTCTCATCATGGACAGTAATTGGAGTCTAGACAAGTAATTTGGATTAAATACTAAATACTTTTGAATGATTTCCTAAAGTTGTAGTTCTTTGATCCTAATTTGAGCATGCCAAATTTTACTTTTTTTTTCTTTCCTTTAAAGATTGATCAATATTTAAAACCTATGTGAAGCATTCTCCATAAAGAACTGTATATTGAGACTCAGTTTAAATTGGACATTTTGTATTGTCCAGATGTAATAATTCATCGGTATTGATCATAAGGAATGTGCAGTGTAATGTACATTTTTCTGTATGCTATGAGAGTTCTTTATTGTTGGGTTGTATTATACTAGGTAAGTGATATATTGTGCTTTGGTTGAGTTCATAAGCATGTCTTCAGTGATGCCCAGAGCCTTGATTCCAGTTAGTTGGAATGTGATTTAGAAAGTATTGTGATATAGTACCAGTTTCAGACAAACCTGAGCAGATTTCTAAAATTTTCAAGGACTTAAGAATTGCTAATTCTTATTCATGTTGGAACAGGATGCCTTTGAGACACATTGGTTTGCCTTGCTACTTGCAGAAAAGCCAATTGCAATAGTTTTTCTTATTTTACTTTTACAAAACCACAAAGACAAGGGGTACTCCCCACACACAGAGCTTTCCTCTGAAAATAATCATGTTTAATTGGTGTCCATAAACTGTGGTACAAGCCACTCTGTTTATGTGGTACATTAAGCTGTCCACTAGTTGCTGCACTTTAGATAAAGGCATTTTTAAACATCTAATTCCACTTTTATGGTATTACTTTTTTTCCAGCCAAGGCAAAAGCCTTCATGACTGACACTGAAATCCCCTTGAAATCAAGATAGTTACATGTACTCAGACTTAGGGTCTGAGGTTCTTATTTACTCATTAATAGAGGATTATTTTAGTCTGCTGAAGCCCAGACAACTATCAGAGGTCCCTTTCCTCTCAGCATTCAGTAAATAAAAGCAGCAGTGTTTTATAGCAAAAAGAAACACATCTCTCTTACAGCCAAAAGAAATATACCTGTTAATCACAGAATCATTAAGTTTGGAAGAGACCTTTAGAGATCATCTAGTCCAACACCCCCTGCTCCAGCAGGGGCACCTAGAGCATGTGGAACAGGGCGGCATCCAGGCGGGTTTGGAAGATCTCCAGAGAAGGAGATTCCACAACATTCCTGGGCAGCCTGTGCCAGGGCTCTGTCACCCTCACAGAGAAGTTCTTCCTTACATGTAGAATAACTTCTAGATGGAAATCTAGATGTCTTTGCACTAGCAGTGCTCTAGGGGTAGAGGTAGTGATTTCAATACAGGGATTCATGCCACTTGAGACCCTCCAGGGAATCCAGGACACCCAGTAGGATGGGCAAATTTGGCAAAAACCCCATGATCTTCTTAAGCACCACCTGGAGGCTCAAGGGAACATCCTGCAGTATCTTAAAGTGAAATAAGTGTCTGTGTTTAGGTAGCTGAATCTAAAAATTGGTATCTAAACACTTAAAATTAGCCAGTTAGTTCTCATAATTAGTTGAGTTAGTTAGCAGAGTCAAAAGAGTATTTAGTTCACCAGCTAATACCAGCATACCTTAGGGTCACACAGGGTGATACATTGACTATATCAGCTAGATCTTTATTAACTGTAATAGGAACTTAGATCTTGGCACACACAGAATAATCTTTGTATAGACATCAAAGCACAAGTGTCTTAATATAGAGTTTAATCCTGCTCAGTATGACTGTGTATGTGATACCTATGGTTCAGTATGGTTAAAATTAACCCATAGGAGGTAAAATTACAAACAGAAGGAAAAGGTGGAATTTTTTGGTGGTCAAGAAGGAAAAAAAAAGCATAAGTTAAAGCAATCTTTCAATAGATATTCTCCATCCTCTGCCAATTCTTTCCACCTTTATTTTTTTATTTTTTTTTGCTTGCATTCTCTGGCAGTTCCTGGTTATTAAGATTTATCTAATCTTCAATTTTAAATTATTTTGGAGTAAAAAAAAACAGTTTTCACCAATATTTCCTCCACATGAGGCATCATTTCATTTCATATAAGTGATGTGTTTTCATTACTATATTTTTGAGTCAATGGGAATACCCTTCAGTTCCTGTTGAAGAGGATCAGTTGGTTTGTTATTATTAGGTTTGCCATTCAGTCAACCTCCCAAGGAGTCAAGCAATTTGTTCAGCAAGAGAAGACACAAAGCTACTGCTCTAAGTAAACACACACTAAGTTACAGAAAGGAATACCAGAGAGCAAGGATGAGAGTAGGATTACTGGATTACAGCAGGTACAGTTGTGTTGGTATTGATAAGGAGTGGCTGCTACGGTAAATTCTTTAAACACATTGTTCTGTCTATTGATACTGCTAGACTATTTTATTTGTTGTTAAACAACTGAACTGTTTGTTTTGTATTTAACAAAATATGCCCCCTTTCCTAATTCCTAGTATATGACTGCTGTGAACATAACGATTTGTGGAGGTCAGTACTTGTTTAATTTTTGTTTGTTCTGGCTCGTTAATGTGAAATGTTTTTGCCAGACTGAAAATTTAGAATGATTCTTTGTGCATGGGAAAGGTTATAGACTTATCAGTGATGAATCCTTTCTAGGGACAGGAGAGAAACTAGGAAGAGAAAGAATAGGAAAGATGGAAGATGATGAGTATAGGGGAACAACAGAGTGTAGGGGATAGATTGGATGCAGTAGAAGAATAAATGAGAGCTGGCAAATGGGCACACTTAGCAGTGGGTTTTTCATGAGATATAAGAATGATAATGGATCTTAAAATTCAGTATGGAAGAGAATGATAAATGGATGCTGCTCAATCTGAAAAGGTTAGCTTTACTGCTGCTTTGGCAATGCTTTAGGGACAGCAGTTTTTAACCAGATGCTTGTTGTCTGCTCCTCATCATTATATGAGGATTGAACTGCATGGCATGGGTGTTGAATGACCAAGGAAAACTGTGGGCATTTATTGCTCAGGTCAGTAGAGCTGCAGCTGTTGCAGGAAGCTGTGAGTGATTTGTTTTTCCTGCAAAAAATCCAAACATAGAAGTGCTCTGAGGTTGAAAAATGACTGATAAAGAGACTTCAGGTGCTTTGACTTACTTCCCTATCACATGTGGGTTTAGGACCAGGCTTGGCTGGAACTACTCTGTCTCCTGAGTGATGGAGAGGACTGAAGTCCACAAAGTGAAGAGAAACCCAATAGCCTGTACTCAGTTCAGGGCACAGGAAAGACATTGATACATGCACAGGAAACTGTCTTTTACATGTTTTGCCCGGGAAAATAGTACATTCAGCATTTTCTTGAACCCATAGTAGACTGTATTTTGCAGGAGGATTTGTCTTGTTTCTACGCCAAAGTCTAGCCCATGCCGCTTATAGCTATTCTTCTTTGCCTATCCCAATCCATGATTCTTTATAAAGTAATATTTTTACTGTATGCCTTATGAAATTCTCTTTGCTAATGTCATTAGTTAAATGCTTTATTAGTGTCTTCAAGCCTTGCCTGCTCACTTGCTCACCAGCGGGACTGACAAACAATGCTTATCACATGGATGGGATAGATACAATCCTAATGAAAATGATTAGGCAGTAGAGTGTGGAGTGTGACTGTGATCCCAACATGTGAGATGTTAATTGTCTGGCACTAACTGAGGCGCTAAAGCCCCTTGGCCTCTTTCTCCCCCTGCCTGAAAAATCTGCACCTGTTTTTCCCTGGTGTCCTTGAGTTACACTGGAGCTAGCAGGCAACATGGTGACAGAGGATGAGGAATAAAGCAAGGGCACCTACAGTCACAGAGCTTATCATGCTTCTTTTAGCGCTAGCTGTTTTATTAAATAGTAGCTAGCTACTGTTGGGGTGGCAGTGGTGTTACTTGCCTTCCTTTGCTATCTTTGGTTTGGATCATGTTGCCACCTGTCATGGAGGCCTGAGGCTGACTGTCAAGAGTGACAAACACTCTCCTCTCCCACTACCCCCAGGCCTCAGCTGTGGTTTTGTAGCAGGTAGTAAGTGGCTGGCCAGCTGCAATCAGATTGTCACACTGCTTACAGCTGCTCTCACACACACAGCTGATCTGG
>JAUBOD010000986.1:639241-665068 GCA_032353885.1 Nothura maculosa
AGGAATAATTAAGGAACTCTTTTTTGCTTCTCTAAGCTGATTACTGAGGCCCTTAATTTGTTTCACCTTTGTGAGACCAGAATTTTATTTATTTTTTTCTTTCTTACCCAAGGGCAATTTCCAATGAATTTTCATAGTACTAAGGAGTTTTTCCCCAGTGGTTTGGGAATTTCAGGACAATCTTATTCATTTGTCCCTACCCATTTTTTTTTATTTAGCTCCAATAAATGGTTCACATGACAGTAAAAACAATTAAATGAAAACAAGCTTTGTATTTTCTCAAAAAAGGGTGAATCTCCAATTTAAAGGGTTTAAATATACGTATAAACTTTATTTCTTTCTTTTTAAGCTCAGCCTTGTGAGCTCATACTGTGTTGGTTATTTGTTGCCCTAGTAGTGCAATTAATACTGTACTTGGAAAAGATAAAAGCATTGTCTCCTTTCTTTTCAGTGACAAGTTCCCCTGCTCCCTTGTTCTTATTTTAATTGAAATATGAGCTTTATTTTCAATAAGAATTATATGTATTTTTCCCTTTCTCAGCATCACAACATTCTAATTAAAGAAATTCCTGAAAAAAATGCATCTATGAAAAAAAAATAGTTTTTCAGATAGGAATATTTTCAGATAGATAGCATTTCAGGGGGCAAAATACATCATTTTCAAAAGCTCCACAGGGGACAGAAGACCTGTCATTCTTGTCATATTCATGGTTCTCTAAACATTGCTATGTGTAGCTATGGCTTAATCTAGAATGTATGTATGTATGTTCTAGGAAGCTTGGTCTGGAATCACAGTTGTGCTTCCTTCTCATTGTAGTCTGTAGCCATCGAAGTAGCATCTCTTTCTTATCTGCATCTTCTGAAAAGCTGCTAACCTCGATTGCTGTCATGGATTTCTGTGGGTTTATTTTGTGACTTTGATCCCACTCATGCTTGAGAGATCATCATCTTGCTGTTTGATGAGTTATGTGATGAGTTTTGAACTCCAAAGTCTGTGCTAGGCTTTTCTTGTTGGAGGTATTATAACCAAGGCACAGGGGAGCAGAGTGCAGTTGTTCTAACTCTGTAGTTAGCTGCAACACTGGAGGGATGCATTTTTTTTTATCTAGTGTAAAAATAAATCAGTGAGGGATCTCTGAAGTCATCCAGGTATTCTGATGGGCTTGTATGGGATTTTAACAATTCTGGTTTTGTCTAAACAGAAAAACTTTCAGACTTTCCTCTTGGAATTATTAGCAGTTCCAAGTATGAAGCTTAGTTTTCATAGTCAGTGAAAAAAGAGATCACCCAGAAGGCAGTTCACAACTAGTATTTTTTATACTGCTCTGAGGACTGGTTTCTCTCTCCATTGACTGAAGATGAAGCCTAAAAATGAGAGTGCAAACACAAGCATTTCAGTTAGATAGTTAAAATTAATTGGTCAGAGGAATCTTTGAAAATTCCCATAGTGTTTTCTCTTTACTTGGTGGATTTGGAAGAAAATTAGTACTTTATTTAGGAGGTCTGCTCTCTGTGAACGTTCAGAATCAAGTCTTCTAAACAAATGATTCAGTGAGAGTTTATTCGTGTTATCACTACCTAGACTTGTAGATAAACAGTAGCTGCACCATCAATAAACAAAGTTCAAATAAATTATAGAGCATAGCACAAACATGAAGATGTCAACAAGTGTATAATCTTACGAAGTGCTTTGTTAGGGGACTGATTTGGGTTAGTAAATTCTTACTGCAGCTGAATGGTGCATGTAAGATAAAGGACTTTATTAATTTTAGATCCCAGCTGAGCTTTAAAAACTGAACTGATCTGATCTCATGATAAGTCAAATAAACATAAACCATAAAATGCTATTTTTATAGAAATTCTGTGAAAATGAATAGTTCTTTTCCTTTAATGGCTGCTCATTCCTCACCATCAGAAATACAAGTCAGTCTTATATTTAATTTCATGCACCAGAATGGAGACTGTCGGCACTGAAAGAGAAGCTATACAAATAACTTAATAAGATTAACATAATGCAGTATAACATTAAAAAGATAAGTAATCAGGTCTGTGAACAGCTTGACTTTTCTCTATTACTTAAGAATTTGAAATATCTAAAAGTGAAGTGTGGTAGAGTTAATGAAAACCACTCTGCATGAGATAAGGATGTAATGTAAGGGCATTGTACCTTTTTTCAGCACAGTTAAAACAGAAAACACATACTACCCACTGATTGATATCACGTCTCAATATTTTGATTGAGATTAATATTCACATGACTCAGTAATCTCAAGTACTGTGGTACTTCAGTCCTGTTCCCACTCAGCCTCCTGGAGATTTCAGTAACCAATGAAGTCTAGGCTTGACCTGTGAATCTAGAGCCAAGGTATGTTGTTATTTACTGAGCTGAGGTGATTGTATGATTACTGCAGCAAAGTCCCTCAATCAGATAATGTCACATCAATATTAATTAGACCTGTGTGCAAAACAGAAGTTTTGATATTCTTGTATATCTAGAAATAAAGGATTTATTTTTACAGGAAGGGGAGAATGGAATGCTTTTTCATATGCTGCACTTGTGCACACACGTATAAAATGAGAGTTGCAGCTGAGGCTCTGATTTTGTAGCTGGAAAGGTGCTTAATCGGTGTAAATCTCTCTGCTAACAGATCTAGAAGGGTATATAGTCGAAGCACTTGTTATTTTACATTTTCAGCTGATTCTGGTAGCTCCTCTCAACCTGATGTTTTATGCATTTTGCTCTTAGCAGCAAGAGATGGTCTCTCCTTTGAATGCTCTCCTGACTTTCTCTTTTATTCCCTTTTTCAGAATTGCACCTCCCAATTGCCACCCCAGAATGTTCTGATCAACCTGGGCTGTCAAAAACCAGCACTACAAGCAAAATGTCTCAGAGTTGGGGAAGCAGTGACAAGACACATACTGCCCATCCACTGCACTTGTGGAACCAGACCAATAGTGCACAGCTGTAAGACATGATAACACACTATCATGAACTGTTTGTGTTTCTTAATGCATTTCTCTTAGAGAGAGGGGAGCTGAGTAAAGCAAGACTCAGCAAAATCACAACAGAAAGAGCACTTAAATATACTGTATCTTTTACACTGTTTGTTTTTGTAATAGCCAAGCTTGTATATGCTTTGCACATGAAAGCCTAAACTTTTATGCTGAAGACATTTAAATATCTTATCTACCTAGGTGATAAATACAGATCCATGGACACTTCTGAATGTTTAGGTCTCCTGCAGACTGAGTCATTTCCTGTTCCCACCCTAGCACAGACATATATCTTTCTTTGCAGAAAGACTATACAGTAACTGAGGCACCAAGATGTATTTAAGAGCTGGTTGTCCAAATATTGCTTCTTACATTAGTGTCACTCAAATATTGCTGTTTTTCAATGGAAAGAAAAAAATAATATATTCCTCTAACAAATAATAAAATTCCTCTAATAAATATCAAAACTGAGATACAGAAAAGCTACATCTTGCTAAAGAATGGGAACACAAAATTCCTGTGTCTTATCAGAACTTAGAGACCCATCTATACTCATCCTCTTATTTCATTTATTGATACTCAGAGTGTTGAACAGAGTAACAACATATTTCATTAATATGCCCAAGCGTAGATAAAATGTCCTCAAATACTGATCTTTTAAGCAATAGATTTTTTTCCTTCAGTGTTTCCCCCTGATGCTTTTTGTGCAGACTATAGGAGCAGTAGGCCAATGTCACTCCCGAATCAAAGTTAGTTTGGATTACTTAATTAGGGAAAAAGGCAATTATTTTCTCCTTTAATTTCTGTATTCCTATAGTTCATTTATTTTTGACAAAGATTACAACAGCACTTCCATAATGCTAGATATAATTATTATTACTTTCCAGGAATCAGTTATCAGCTCCACCAGACCACAGGGACATCCTTAAAGCTCAAGACCTTTCTGTCATCATCAAAGCATATGTGCTAGTCACATCCTTAACACCTTTGCGGGCTTTCATTCATTCAACTGGCACTGTCTGGCATCCACCCAAGAAGCATTTTTCTGTAAAGGTAATACACTTCATTTCCTAATTGTTCCACTTTTTCAGGCAATGTATGGACATAAAAAGAAAAAAAAATCACACAAATAATACGGTTGTTCTTTTCTTTTTCAGTCCTTATCTGACAGTGTTTTCCTCATGATCAGTTTTCATTCCTCAGAAAGAGCTTGATTCACAAAAGAGTTAGAAGCCTGCCTGCACAGGGAGGGTTAGGAAGGACCCTGGGGTTTGCTTGCTTCGGTGCCCATTCTTGTCACTGACATTTGACAGCAGTTGCAAGGCTGAAGTTTTCTATAAAACACAGCTGTGGGGGTGCTGCCTTGCTATAACTTCTTTGGCCAAGTGTTGACAATGCTGTGAAAAAGGCAAGTAAATATTTAAAATAGTTTGTTTACAGAATCACACAATGGCTGAGGTTGGAAGGGACCTCTAGAGATCATCTAGTCCAATCTCCCTGCTCTAGCAGGGATGTGTTTAGATTTCAAATCAGAATCAAAGAGGGTCAGGGTACTTCCAAATAAGGGGAAAGAAGTATAGCATGGAGAGTATTAGCTTCCTATGGTCTCTAGGTTTTATGAAGGTGCATGTTTTATGACTGCTTTAATTTGATTGATTCTGAACATCTCTATGTGGTTGGAGCAACTCGTCTCTCCATCTAGTTTTCTCAGTAATACTATATATTACCAAGTGTACATTCCCGTAGCTTTGTTCTTCTAAAAACTGTGCTTGCAACATGGCAGTTCTTCATGAGGAACTACAGTTCTGAGACTCCTTTTTTCCTTCTGAAGGGATAAAAGGTCAAAGTAGAGGCAATATCTCAAGGTAACATAGCTCAGTATCTGCTGAAGCACCTGAGGATGCTGTAGGTCCCAAATAAGCTTCTAGGGCTAGGAACTGGTCTTGCATTTGCCTCATTGTGAATCACTATCAGGACTCTTTTGATGGTGCCAGCCTTGTAGTGTGCAATTTTTGCTATTGAGAAAACGCCTAATCTGAGCTCATTATCAAATCTCTAATTCTGGTTATCTGAGAAAGAGACACCTGTAGAGAGTAAATCATCCCACCTAATTTAAATGCAAATTTTAGAACAAGATGAGTTTCCTGCTAAAAATATTGGTTCCCTTCCTAGGACTATGACTCAGTTAGAGAAGATGCCTTCATTTTAGATGGCCAAAATTAGGAGAGAAGAGCTTGTGTCCCTTTCTTTATCTCTTCAGAAGCTATGGAATTCTGCATACTATTTTTTTGCAATTGCTCCATTTACACTTAGGAGGATCCCTTCCCCGCTTGAAAACCTTGAAGATCAGGCTTGTTTTATGTTTATTAAAATACACCAATGTCCAGAAAATCACTATCATGTCTGAAGTAGGAACCACCTAAACGGTGAATAGTCATTAGTAAATGTGATATGGCTCTGGAAAATAATCCCTTTGGAGAGAAATCTGCTGCAAGGGATGCCAGCCACCATTTACAGAGCACTCTGGCAGTGAAGACGCAATAAAAATGATAGATAGAAGCCGCAGCACATATACAGTTGTTCCAATCTGGTTACTGCTTCTGTGATATTATATCTCCCACTGCTTTAGACAGACCTGTCAAAATAGCAAGAATTACACAAAAATTTGGCACCAAAGAAATTATGTTGATACTGATATATAAATATATGTTAACAAAAAGATGGAGAACAGGATGTATAAGGCTGTGTCTAAGCATAAACCATGTACCCTATAAAGTTCTTAGGAGGAGTCAGGCAGATTCTAGGAGAAATGAGACACTGTGTAGTCCAGCAGTTGTAATTGGCTGATAGCCCTAATGGGAAAATCATAATGAGACTTCTGCTCTTGATGCAGAGGCATCAGGCAGGAGGTGCTAGAAAAGATGTCATCATTCAGAAGATAATACGTGTGAGGAGATTTAAATTATTGATATCCTTTGGGATGAGATTACAGCAAGTTTCAAATAACTTTGTGGCGCTGTCAGATATTGCCAGCAAGATGTGCAGTGACAGCACAGTGAGCTCCTTTCCAGGACTTGCTAGTGGAACTATGTGTATTTGGCCCAGCCAAGAAATCTGGTCCAGTATATTTCTAAGCATTCAATTTCTGTCAACCCTAGTTGAAGACTAGGGTAGAAGACTAGTGAAGACAGGAAAATTGTTCATTACATTATGAAGCTTGAACCTGTCAATGGTTAATAAAGACAGAAACATCTCTTCTTGCACTGATTGACATTGATTGATACACATTAATGTCATTGGGAACTGAAGATGACTACAGAGGAGACTTTGGTCTTGAAAAATTTGCTAATGATGCATATTTCTTTAGAAGAGTGGACTGAATTAATCTTTAGAAATTCATGGATGAGAATAGTTTTCGTCTGCTGTATTGCTGTCATAGATATGCTGCTTTTAGTAGTGCTTCAGAGACGTTCTTAGCATGTATAAGCTTCTGGTCTGGAAATTTTCTCACACTAGTATAATTGAATCATTATCAATAAGAAATTGATCCACAGTTGTTATTGGCTTGGTCACAGCTTTACTATCATAAACTCAGCATGATAAGTGTAAAATTAGATTTCTTCTGCACATAAATACCTCTTTGTGGTTGACAGAGGTAGCCAGAATGTGGTGAATATTTTTAAAATGATGAAGATGTATCAGATAATATCCAATGATTTAGAGAAACTGTGTAAAGAAAGAAAAGAAGTAGAAGTTTAATCTATGAAATAATACTGTATTACTCCACTGCTTCTCTTTTCATAGACTATTACAAGTAGTTTTTACAACATAAATTTACATATCCTAATCATAGTGACAGGACTTTAGAACAACTTTGTGAGTAAATATTGACTAAATGGAAATTCAGGAAGAGTTCAAATGCAGCTTTCTTACCAGTTGCTCAGATTTTCTCTGGATTATACAGATTTTGTATCTCTATTCAGAAAGTAAGCTAAGAAAAGAAGCTGGTTTCAAGTATAGCATAAGGATTTTGTGTGTGTATAAGGAGCTGTGAAAGTGCAGCCCTGGATTTGGGCTGTGATTGTGAAGATGCAGGAAAGGCAGGGGAGCCAATGGCTTTTTGGAAATTTGAATAGAACTTTTTTAGACCATCTATCCTTTGACAAATTAATAATAAAATAAAGGCATTTGAGGTTAATAGTTACATGTGGTACCAATTAAGGGATGGGTCTTAATCATTGTGTGAAATAAATCCCCTCATATAAATCCATATTATGAATGTGTACTGGGTAAAAGTATCAGGGATCCCTGATGAGCCCTGAACAATTTTATGTTTGATAGAATCTCTTGTGTGAAACACTCATTTTTAATGAATTATCTCAAAGTTTGGCAGTCAATGAAAATACTCACCTGCTTTGCCTAGCCATCAGTCCGATCTCAGTTCTTAACAAAAGGACGCAATTTTATAGACTGTAATGTTACAAGTCTTGTGTCACGTGGGGAGATTCTTTGTGCTGCAGACACCTTCAAACTGCCCCTGCTCTGGATCATCCAGAAGAAACTGTCAGGTCTATCATGGGTTTGAATTTCTTGCCTGATGTACTCATGTCACTCTAGATGTCCTTAGCTGAAAATATGAGCTTAGGTGATTTTCAAGCCATGCAGTGAACATAATAAATTAAAGGTATTTGCTCTTGTTTAAGCATGCTGTGGTAGAAGTTTATGATTATCATTGAAATTCTCTCTCTTTCCTGTTAGCCATTTGAAAAATTGAATAAACAAAAGTATTTTGCATGCTTAACACATATGAAATAACCGGACCAGGATCTATCCAGAAAATGTCTTTTAACATCACATGAACATCTGGCTTAGAGGAGAGCACTGTGGAATTTGGCTTGCATTATTGCCCTCATGTGGCCAATGTTGATATTATTTGAATAGTCACAGATAGTTAATATAAAATAGAATGCAAACTTAAATACAGATAAAGGGCAAAATACTTAGAAACCACAGAAACGCTCCATTTTTTTCCCTTTCATAAAAATTACATACTTTCTACTGTATTTTAGCAGAAACAAATGCAAAAACCAAGTTCATCAGCTCTTTTGTTTGATTAAACTATAGGGTAAATAGAGAATGAAACTAAATTTGTGAATTGAATTCTATAAAAACGTATGCATTTAGCTGTTCTTGTAAGTAGCTTGTGCACAGAATAATTTTCTCAGAGCATAACAAGAAGCTATATCTATATTCTGTCCTCATAGTATCTAGAACCTTCTTTTTATTTTTCTCCCTAATGTATAAAAAGTGTTTCTGGTCTAGGAGAGATCAAATACCTGTTTAGCCCAACTTCCCTAGATGCCTAGATGACAACATCTAGGAAAGACAGAATCAAAAACTGTGTAATATGTGAAAAGTGTAAAGTTTTTGAGCAAAATGGCACTCTCCTCAGCCAGACTACTTATTTCTGGCAATCTGCACTGTAAGACATACTGAATTGGAAGTTGAAAATATATAGTGCCATTACATCATATATATATATATAAAAACACAATTAGTTTAATAAGGCCCAGGAGCATTCTCTGTTTTGCAGTTTTCTAATTGACTTTTGAATCTATTTATGTGTTTGATCTTACCAATAACCTGTGGTAAATAACCTCCATTCTATTATATGAGAAAGATCTTTCTTTTTTGCTTTTAAAACTTTCATTTGATCATTTAATATGATGTTGTTGATTCTCATCTTAAGAGAAGGAATGAACAATCCTTCTGCCTTTACCTCTTGCATATTTGTATCAGTCTGTCATGCAGTACACAAAAAAAGTTCTCAATATAAGCATTCCAATTTCTCTAGTAAGAGCTCTTTTTTCACCCTCCCAAGACTGGTTATTTCTTATAAGAAGTGTATGTGTCAGAAGTAAGCCTTTTCTCTCTTATCCAGGCTTTTAGCTCTCTCCTCTTCTCATGGTCCTCAGATTCTTACTCTAGCTCTTCAGTCCAGGCAGCTCTGTAAGCTCCCAGCTTTCCCATTTTGATCCCCCTTCTCAACTTTTCCTTTTTTTGCTCTCCAGGGTGCCTTAATCAAGCTGAATGAGAACAGCTTTCTCTGACACATGACATTCCCTAAAATGAATATAAATGCAAGACTGAGACATTGATTTGTAGTACTTCCTCTAGTACTTGGTCCCAAAAGCAAGCTTCTCTCTCCTTGCCAAAGACCACATTTTAGACAGGAAAATAAAAACTATTTTTAGCTCCCAAATAGATTCCTTTCTTCTCTTGTAATCTGTAATGAGGCATACCTTGTAGAAATGTGAATTTTCGGGGAATACCTACTTCTTTCAGAATCTTAGGACTCTGTTCTCCTGAAACATCCTGTTTTAAATGTACATATTTGCTTCTCACAGTGATTTGAGAAATGCTGTTTGTTAGTAAATCATCTTTACTGTTCCACTGAGAAGTCTATGCCAGATTTGGGAAACCATTTTAGTTCAGCTCCATTCAAAGGCCCTAATTTAGAAGTTACTGAAGTCAGTGAAAAGCTTGTCATTGACTCCAGTGATCTCTGGACTTGTGCTTAAGAGCAGGGATCTTTAGAGAAAAATTTGCTCATGGTCTTTTCTCTCTTTTTACACCAGCCAAGATTTAAAATAATACATTCAGGGACAACTACTAAAGTGAGTGAAAATCTGGCCACTTAAAACTGAAATAAAACAAAGTGTAACTTTATGTAAGTAAATTAAGAGTTTTAAGGAGCAAGAGTTGTTTGGCCTGAGCTATTAAAAAACCTTTCCCCAAAATAGCTCATATAAAGAAAAAATATGCATAAGTGAGAAATTTACTGTATAAACTAACTGAATAATGCCCTGGCTTCTCCCTTTATCAAGTGCTGTGTCAAAGGTTCAGAGAAATGGTATGACATAACAGTAAATCAGAGGCTGGAATAAACAGATCTACCTGAAGCTTATACTATAAACTTGTGATAAATTGCTGCACTGTTTTCTCTGTAATATATTCTAGAATCATTGGGTTTGATTATGGATACATTTTTCTTGCATTATACATCTTGCAACTTTTTATATCTACTGGAGAGTGAATAAGTAGGTCTGTGTTAGCAGGCAATGTAAGAGACAATTCCATTGCAAAATATATTTTTCTCTGGCCGTCGGCATGGAATCGGTTTGTATTCTTGCAGGCATCTCAGATACCCAAATACCTCCACTTGTATAGTCAAAAAGATTTGTGTTTGTGTGAAAATAGATTTTTCTGTGTTTATGAACAACTACTTATACTCCAATGTATTTGGATTTAGTGGAGAAATATCACCAAATAGAGATCCACTGAGAAGGTGAGTGTACAAAAATGAAAGTACTGAGTGCATGCTTAAAATTATCAGAATTTGTTTGAGTTGATTCAAATGAAAACATGCTGAGCTATTTTCAAATACAGGAGACTGCCTTAACTCTTTTGAGTCCTTGCAGACTCAAGCAATCAGGCAAAAAAGTGAAATTTCCAATTGCAGAGCAGAGCAGTATGAAGATGACATCCTCATAATTTCAAGGAAAGACAATTTTTGAAACAAAAGGTCATGCTTTACTTAAAAGTAAATATTGCTCTCAAATATTTTACTGATAATTCTACTGTCTAGTTTTGAAGGACCAACACAAGGATTCATACAAATCCTGTAAAGTATGTTGCACCAAATTCCAAATCTATTCAGTATTATTCAGTACTGTATTCAGTAGCTCCCATAGGCTTTCATCTTCCATTTCCTTGCTTATTGGGATGTCGAGTGGTTGGTTTAGAGCTTAACTATTAACTCCAGAGGTGAGATACTCCTGCAAGAAAAAATGTTTATTTCATGTAGTTTGAAGAAAATTGAGATTAGAAAAGTTTATCGATTTATTAATGACATGTAATTAACTGGCAAGCAGTGAGCTATGCACTCAGAATTAATAGCAGTAATACAACAGAGAAACCGCAATAGTAGGCACTTAAAAAAAATCTATAAGTTTCTAAATATTCTTCTATGAGGATTAGAACTCCATGAAGTTCTAATCCCAGACAACACTCCCAATGTAGTTTTCTGCACCCAGCTTCACAGGTAGCACATGTGACATAGGTCCCCTTTTGTGAGGATGCAGCTTCCCAGTTTGCACATCTTTTTTTTCATGTGTGGGCACTCCAGCTTGATGTGTGTCCGTATCTTGTCTTTGCATGCCAATACTACCTCCTAAAGCTCATGACACTGAGAAAGTCCCTCACAAAATGACATTAACACTCTCTTCCTCTGCTCACTGGGTTGTCCTTGCACCTTGCACCCTGTTTGGATGCAGATTCCTCACGGATAAGCAACTCTGGTCTAGGAAGAAGCTGCAATGCCAAGTGGATGACTCAGGCAATGCCAAACTAGCTTTAGGCTGACAGTGTTGGAGGGGCAGTGCAGTTTTAGCTTACAGTTCATTTCACTGCTTTGAGATGTCTACCTTTTAATAATCTAAATCTCGCTTGCCGAGGTCTGCATCCTGCAAGGAATTATAGAAAAAAATAGACATTTAGTTGGTGCATAAGTATGTGAGATGTAGTCTTCCAGATGGGATTCATCTCCAGATTATCACATCTAAATATCTTCATGTGTGTAATGCCTCTTTTATAGCTTCCAACAGAAAGCTACTTTCAATGAATGTTTTAATTTTGTATTTATCTCTAAAGTCAGTTAAGGAGGATCTTACTGTTTTGTCAAGATTGAGCTAGAAGACAGTCCCAGGAGGATAGTAAAGTAAAAATAATTAATATCTTCTATATAATCTTAGAATAGCCTGATCCATGTAGTGTATGCGCCATGCCCATTACTCAACATTGAGCATGAGTCTTAAAATAAGGAATGTCTCAGAAGGGACTGGGGCACTGCTGACTAAATCAATTCTAATCTGGGCAAAAATCCTCAGCTAACCATTTAGCTACCTGGCCTAGTCTGCCCCAGAATTTCCCTTCAGAAATTCATTTGCAGAAATCATGCCAGAGGAGCATCTTCTCAAAGGAATTGCTACAGCAGCCATAACATCCAACCCCGTTGATGGCAGCATTTGGCTGCTCTTTGTGAGTGTCCAGGAGTCTGTGCAGGGGGCTGCAAATGGGAATTGTGTTGTCAGATAAATTGTATTTTTTTCTGCATATTTGGCTTTAAAGTAATGTTTTAGAGTATTTTCTGAGGAGCTGGTGGAATTTATCTCACTGATATCATAAGGTGTATTTTAATAACTGCAGATTTTAAAAAGTGAATGTCAAACTGGAAGGAGAAAAAGCCTTTTAAAATCAATATTGAGTTAGCCAGATAAATCATTTTTTCATTGGCTTACCCTAAAGCAAAAGTAGTTATCAGAGAGCTAAAATTCAGTGAGTTAATCTTAAGAATATTTATGTTTCTAGTTCATTATGCATTTAGACAAAATGTGTGCTTGATCCACATAATTTGGCTGCATTTACACATTTTCTAAAAGCATTATATAAACATGTGCAGCATACTGCAGACTGCATACAGCTAGCTTCTGGATGAACATTTTTGAGCTCCTGACAAGTTTTGTAATTCTATCTACAATGGTGTCATTGTACAACATATATATGCATGTGTGCATTAAATTTTACAGCCTACAAAAATTTAATCCATATTCCTGCACTCACAAATTTGCCAGTCAGAGGTCAACTTTCTCCCAGAGTAAATTCCTGTGATTCCCATCATTTTTTTTCTCTTCTGTTCTCTTTCTGCTATCCCATGCTGCTTTTAATCAGACTGAGTCAGCAATAAAATTGAACTTTGCTGAAGTAGGTAGTCTATTTCCTTTGAAGGTGAGAGGACAAACATCAGTAGTGATCATGTGAAATTCTTACTTTAGCTCAGTAGGAATAATATTTTGCAGTTGAACACAAATATTTATAGGTTTTTAACTGGCTAAATACATTTTTCAATTGCAAGCTTCGAATAGCCATTGCCCTAAAACCTGCCATCTTCTATTGAGAACCTGCTGAGCTTGATTTTTCTTTTTAATTTTCCTAGGAAAAGCATGACCTGTAATGCATTTCCTGGGAGGAGCCAGCAGAATTTTTGTGCCCTTTTTGTTGGAAACAGTTTGCTATTATAGCCAGTAACATGCTGTGAGCACCAGTAGTGCCAATTAACCTATCTTCCTAATTCAGACTGGAAGCATATGCATTATATATCTGTTGTGCTGCATGTGCTAAGGAATTCATTAAGTTAGGCTAATAGGGCCTTTATCTGCCTGAACTGTCCTTTCACCCAATAATTTCCATTTCTCCTTATGAAATTCTGCATCTATTTATGTTTCCCACGCAGAGAAGGAACACACATTCCCCCCTAGCTCCTCAGTATTCACTGCTAGATTTAGGAAAATAGAGATAAGCTACACATTAGTGTAAGAGGAATGTCCATGATGTCCAGGATGCATATATCCAAAGGTTATATATGTAAATGAAGTTTCAAACAGCTTTGGCAGAAGCAGAAAAAGAGAGTCCTGGCTTGGCAGCCTCAGTTTATATCCAAAGGCATGAATTGCATATTGCTTGGAAGGAACTACTTGTTAGAATAAATCAAGAGGTGATAAAACAGCAAGATAGACAGAACGACTTCCTACTTACCAGTTATTTGCCAGCACAACAGGTTGGAGTTACTGGAAAGAAAGCAAAAAGTGAATGAAGATCAGCTCCTCTTTGCTTCATTTCCCCTATCTGCCTATTGGCAATTATAAAGTATCTTTTGAAAAGGATTAGAGTGGAATATGTGGCCTGAATATGTGGCCAGTTAACTGTAATATCTTGCCTGAAAAAAAGCTTAAAACCATTCATCCATGCCAATGCAGACAAGTATGGATGGCAGCCTTTGTGCTCCCAAGGCGAAACTCAGTGAATCAGAAAAAACTGGGAGGATCAAAGGCAAGAAGAGAGATCAGTTCCCCGTGGCTTGCATGATTTACTCTTGTTACTTGTCCTGCTAGGGCAGGACTAGATGGGGACAAAAAATATAAAAAAGGCTTTTTATCAGTCAATTTTGTAGGGTGAATTTGTATGACTGATAAAATCAGCAGAGACAAAAATGTTAACACAGGCATGACAATATGTCATTGGGAGGATTCTTATAGCTGAAATCCTTAGTTTATGCAAGATTCCCATCAAATCATAGGCTTTGATGTCTGATCCTTTTTTCAGCATAATCTTTCTTATATATTCTATTTAAAGCTTGTTAACTTGAGATAAGGATTTATAATGAGAGTTCAAGTGTGGTAATCCTTGGCAGAGTATGTTAACTGTGTGCTGTTATTATTTCTACTGCTGAAGAATTAAGTGTTTCAGTGTCAGTTGCTCAGAACCATTTAATAGCCAAAAGTAAGTTTAGACTGTGCATCAGCAATTTTTAATGACATTACTACAAAGTTTATTTGTGATATACTTATTTATAAATCAGTCTGTACTGGAATGCCTCATATAACTTTTAATACTACTTTTCCTTACTGTGGAGATGAATAACAACTAAAGTTAGACATTCTGAAGCAAGATTTTTAATGTGTTATCTCAAGCATTGCTTTAGCATGGAGGTATAAAATATATATGTAAACTTTTTTACAGCTGCAAAGATTTTTTGAGATGTTCTTCAGAAGCAGTTCTCCCCAACAAGCCTTTAACAACATGAAAGAAGCTATAAGCAAACTCTTATTGATTACTGAGGTCTTCAGTGAATCATCTGCCTCAGGACCAAACTCCTTCAGTCAGTAAGTGGTCATTGCTATCCTTTTGTCAAATAGCTTCTTAGAACAGAATCAAAAGACTCTATGTACTAAAATAAACAAAATGTCCTAATATGTTCTAAAATAAGTCCCCTCCCTCCCCCTCTATTTCATGCTTCTTGATAGAATGAAATGGGAACATGTGCTGCATTTAGGGAGTCTTTATCATCTAGTGTTTATGATGTGATGATGAATACCTAGTTTATGAGGAATACCTAGAACTGTATTATATGTCCCAGTTAAGTGGTTCAGGCAGAACAAATTAACAGAAATCAGCCACAAGTGACACGAAAACACTGTATTTCACTTCAGTGAGTCTGCTGTCATATATCAGCTAGTGAAAGGCAGTGTAGCCGCAGTCTGGGTCTATCTGAGGCAGGGTATCTGAACAACATAGAGTTGTGAAATACTGGTAAAATGTGCCCTATAAATTATACCTAGGCAGCAACATTCACTTTCATGGGGATATTAAATCTTTATGATCACTTCTATTTTTGTGCTTGAATTGATATACAAAGATCAACATTTATATGAACTGTGTTTATTAATTAAAATTAATATTTGTTCTATATATCTTATATCACATTTCTGATTTTTTTACAGTAAGTAATAAATACGTTACAATTTCTTAAGTCTCATAAAGTTTTATATATTTTATAAAACTGTTTGAGAACAGAGCTCTTTTAATAGCAATAATATAAAACTCATTATCTGGCTTCTGCAATTTGGGACTAAAGCTTAGATTATGGGCACAAAGTGTGTATAGGAAGTGAGGAATGTAACAGGAGTAGGTCTGTTCTGACCCTGCTCCAAACTCCAGTGTCTGTTTGTAAGCAGGACAGGTGTCTCGCAAATATGTAGCCCCAAGATTTGTCTAAATTTTCCTGTCCAGGCTTCAAACATCTCTACAATTGCAGTACTGATCCTTGGGCTCAGTAAGCCCAGAGTTTGCTTGTTAGACATCTACTGCCCTCCAGATGTCTCCAAAGCATTTGTGGGACTTCACTCTTACCAAAACGCACTTCGACCTCTAGAAAGTCAACCATGTATCAGTTGCTGTCCTTCACTGTTTTAGAAGTCAACCATAAAGTCTATAGCACTCATCAATCCATCGTGATTTTTTTCTATATTATAGTTTTCTTATTCTTCTTAGAAATCTTGTTTAGTCACTATTTGCTTTCTCTGGACATTCATGTATATTTTTAGTCATTGTGATATATCTTTCAAAATAGTAGGTAACCTCACTGTGTCTGATTCCTGTTATATTGTATTTCAGATGCAGCCAATGTTTTCAGATGTTAACCTTTGATATTGGATTCAACACCTCCATATATCCAGTAATTCTTGAAGTAAGCTAATTGCAATACATTTCTTATGGATTTTATTTTTGGCTCCAGGAGTGCCCTAAATGTTAAAAGTTTACCAAACAAAAGAAGAGAGTTGCTGTAGGAGAAAGATTGTAAAAAGACAGGGCTGCTGTAATGAAGTTTACCACATTCAAATGTGTGAACATTTCAGTTAATATTTCAGAACTATCACCCTGTCCACCCCATCCAAACATCAGCTAAATCATACTGATACTGATCAGATAAGATACCTAGGAAAGTTAGGTATTATCTATCTGTGCCAAAACACAACGGAAGCAAAGATGTTTAAATACCACAAATATCCCTTAATAACTTTAATAAAAATTAAAAGCCATGAATAGTGCTATATGTCTTCACTGTATGACTTGCTTTGATCTCCACTATGTTGCTTTCTTTCCTGACTGTTCCTGAAACCTTTTAAAACAGAGAGAGATGGTAAGAGTGGCATAAACTCACTATGTCATGTTTGTATCACTCAGAAATAGCCCAGTGAGCCCCAACAGTTCTCATGCTTCCTAGCTGTTTTTCAGTAGTTTTATATATACATATAACAAATGTGTGATTAAATATGCATATAATATCTTTATTCATGTTTATCAATAAATTCTTCCATTAGCTGCTTAAAACTAAAAATTTAAAACAGAATCTTTTGGTAGAATTTTCATATTTTTACCTGTCTGCACAGATGTCCCACCCATCAATCATTACAGTAAATCAATAGTGTTCAATAGTTTCCTATGAAATAAAACATATTTTTCCCATAAATTAATCAGTTTTGTTACTAAGCACTGACTGACTTTTTACCTTGAATAATATTGCCATAAAGCTGAGGTATTAATATATCCAAAACAGCTTAAATTTGCATTTATGCTTATGCTATAATAATAATTCATACATATTTTACAAATGGGAATTTGTTATTTGTGTTTATATATTGTAAAAATTATACCTTCATCAGTGGTAACTCCTAAATAACTGAGTTTTGTAAGTTTTGTATGTTAATATTTGAGCTGACTTTTTTGTTGTTTTTTTCAATAATTTTCAAATCAAGTACATTTAAGAATAGCTATGAGATAAATTAGAATGCAATATTGTACTCTACCCACTGGAGGTCAGCAAACATTATGGTGTGTAGTTGTTATAGAAAATGTAGTTATATATTTGCTATAATATAATCCTGTCTTATTTGTGTTACTCTGGCTTTTTCATATAAATATTACCAGTTTGACATACATAGTTATGGAAAAAATGGACTTGATAAACAGATTCCTATATTGTTTTCCATTAGGTGCATGATAACTTCGATTTTCAAGATGAAGATGGATCAAGTATTCAGGACCAAACTTTCAGAGAATTTCTTTTTGAAGATACGTTTAAATTTCTAATACGTAATGAAACATCAACTTCCAGTTTCGTAGAAGCTTTACAAACCATATATGGATCAATTATGAGCAAGGTACTTAATTAAACCATTTTTAGAATCATGGAATCACAGAATCATTAAGATTGGAAGGGGTCTTTAGAGACCATCTAGTCCAACATCCCTGCAGACACAGATTTACCTAGAGCATGTGGCACAGAATTGTGTCCAAGCGGGTTTTGAAGATCTCCAGAAAAGGAGACTCCACAACCTCTCTGGACACCTTGTTCCAGTGCTCTGTCACCCTCACTGTCAAGAAATTTTTCCTTAAGTTTTTATGTTTTAAATTATTAAAAATATCAATCTAAATTTTATTTCACTATGAAAACACTGGTGCCAACTTACAAAATGAAATATTTATTCACAATGCTTTGTTTTTTAATTCTGTGGAAACCATGAGAAAAATTAATTATATTGGCCAATAAAATATTCTTAAGCAAAAATTTACCTCTCAAAGTATGTCATTTCCAAAGAAATACAGTATATTAAAGCTGTATATAAAGCTATAATAAATTCATTTTGCTGACATATATTTTTTGAAATCGTCTGTTTTCCATAGGGATTTATGTGTTTTTGTAAACCTAGAATACCTTATCTGAAATAAGTAGATACACAAGCATTCAAATTACATTTGAGTTCTTACAGCATTCTATCTCATGTGGAATGCAAGACCAATTACTGGATTTTTTTTCCCTTTTAAAAGTTTCATATAATGTCTCCATTACTTGTGAAATATATTTCTGATGGGGAGAGCTTCCCTAGCAACCTTGCCCACTGGTAGGGAACATGTGCAGAGTGTCCTATTTTGAGTGCTTATAGGGATAAACTTATCTGTGAGACTACTACTTCTTTGTATCTTGTATCTCTAGACACAAATAAAACAGCCTCATGGGTTCTAAATTTACGTCAGGAAGCCACAGATATAGCATGATCATTTAAGTCTTGTTCCCTTAGGACACCAGATCATTTTTCAAACTGTCCACCTTGCTGTCTGTATTTTGTACAGTCTGTTCCCATGGTAATTCTAATATGTCAGGTTCTTTTCTACACAACACTAATACAGAATATAATATCCTAGAGACTGTGAAATGGCAAGACCTATGAAGGAGCTCATTTGTCATGACTTTTGAGTGATCAAATGGAGAAATGTTGGAGCTTATTCCTTTGATTACCAATAGGAATGGGGCTAATGAAAGGACATTATTTTCTAAGTGTTTACATGAGTAAATGTCGTCCTTTTCTTCATAGAATGGAAGCTACCAGGAAGAAGAAGAACAATGTTTATCTTTAGAAGAAGTCAATTCAATTAATGCTTTTGCAAAAGAGCTGAAGAAACTTGGTCAATTTGAGCTGGTAAAACAAACAGTTTTCTTACAACTCATAGATATTTAATGCAAATCTCTTAACCCATCTCCTTGCCTTTCTGTGTTGTCACAGGGTCATGAATCACATTGTATGGACAAGGAAGCTGAGAGGTGGAGGCTCAGCTAGGTTATTTTGGAGTATTTAAAAATAGAAATAAAAATAAAAATAAAAGAGAGAAAGAAGTAAAATTGAGATTTGTATAAATGAAAAGGCAGCAAAGAAGCAAACACAATATGTTATATGCCTTCTCCTTCACATTTTAAGTGAGTTCATTTCTGGAGGAAAGTAAAGATTGAGGAATAAAAGTCAGTGCCCATGAATAGACAATTCACTGAATGAGGGAAATTGCTATAAACTGGGAAGTATCGGGGAAAAGAAAGATCAGAAGGCTATCAAGATTTCTTCTAGAGCTACTTGAAAAAGCATCCATTTTGGAGATAGCTGAGTTGATCTGAAGGGGGCTAGAAAGACAAAGAAAACAGGGCATCTTGGCCAATGGGAGAGCAAGGGAGAAGGGAGCTTTTGGTTGTCACAGGTCAGGGCAAATATAAAATGACTCGGCTGCAGAGAATGACATGCAAAGGATCAAAAATGAAGGACTGTAGGGATACTTTTTAAGTGTTTGAAAGAGTACTTTTATTTAAGAGGGAAATAATAGTCTAGGTCTGAAAATCAAGAGGCTATAGAAAAAGGAGTTGGTCTTTAACCTCAGAACCAATAAGCCTGGCTTACAGGGCAGGCAAGACTGCTATTTTCTAGATGTGGAAAGAATATTAATATAAGCATGTAAGATATAGATGCATAATAATATTTCTATATACTACATGCACTTAGTTCTTATTTTTTCTCACTTTTTTTGGAAAAAGATTCTTATCACTCACAGTTCCTAATCAATGTCTTTCTTCTCAGCTTTTCCCATCTGCTGCACCCAATATCCAAACTTTGCTGCATGACCTTTATCACATGGTAGACCCAATGAGGCATCTTGGTTCAGTCTTGACTCTACACTGGTTGCTTTCAAGTTTGCTTGAAAAGTTCCAGTTCATGACAAAAGAATCACATCCAAATCTTGCAGAATGGTAAGATAGTTATTACATAATATGCGTGTTTTCTCAACAGATATAAGCTGGAATAGCTCCTGTGAATGTCATGAAACCTAATCTTGTGGTAGATGTAGACACATTTATAGCAATTAGGATGAGGGTCCATCATCCCATCATAGAGCACTGGCAGTCATTTTGCCATTAAGATTACAACTAAATTTTCACAGAGGGCATAGTTTTGCCCCCTTGTTTCTCTAACACATAATATTCTGTGTTAGAGAATTAAATTGAACTATTCTAAGAAAATTTCTAAGAAATATAAAGTGAGTTGGGCAGGTTGTTCCTGAATAACTGTAACTAGGAATACTTACCAGAGAAATTTGACAAGGTGATTTCTTCCTAAAAAAAAGGAGTGTTTACCAGAGTTAAGACTGTCCTTTAATTAATTTAATTTTTTCACCAATTAAAGGCAAAACAATGAAAAGGGAGCTTTTTTTTATTTAAAGAGATTAATATTTTTAAGCTACTCTAAGCTGTCAGTGTGCAACATGAGACAATTAATAGGGTACCCATACTCTAAGAACCTCATTTTATATATTTTAAAACTGAAAAATGTTGTAATTACAGGCTGGGTCTATTGAGCTTCTGGCAAGATATTTTAACTTTCATAAGGAGGGAGGGAGAAAGAAAAGAAGGAAGGAAGAATAAGAGCGAGAAAAGGAAAGAGAAATGAAGAGAGGGAGGAATGGAGAAGAGTTGTGGTATATATTTAGAATGAAATTTAAAAAAAAATGTTTTCCAGGCTAATTGTTTCCTGGCTAAAGACATTTCATGCATATATATGCCATACTTCTTTTCTGGATGCAGGCATATGTTATATTTTTTTGGCAAATAAAGGCTCAGGAATACTGACACGTGAGAAAATGTGTGTGCAAACAAAACTATCATGTCAATTTTGCTTAGAAAATACTAGCTTCAATACATAAGGTGACTGTAAGACTTACTCAGTTTTAATTTTATTTTTCAATGAACTTGAGTGTAGATTTTAGCAAGTCAGCCCTCTGTATCTTTGTTTGCCTAACTATAAAGTGGAGATTACATTTTACCATTGTTCTAGGTGACTATTTACTAATGTTTTGAAAATTGAAACCATTGAAAATACACAGTTCCATGTCTGAAGAATTAGTGTTGTTACTGCTGACCATTCCATGAAAAGTAACTCTAAGATGCAGCTGCTTGCATTCACGAATAAGCCCCTGCCCTTTTGCCAAAATATTTAGCTTTGCATATCAAAGCATACCAACCTTTAGCAGCTTTCTGTTCTAATCTAAGCTATGCCACTCATTCACTTTGTGCAAGCCTCTTGGTTTCATTTTTTTCTTCAAGTTGAACATAACTGTATATATCTTTAAAAGTACCATGACCCAACAGCAGACCATTGACCAGACTTCTAGTTTGCATTGTATTTTTCTGCAATGGCTAACTCAATAAAGCCATTCTGTCCATGTGTTTTGATATTGCTAAATCACAAGGTCACATCCTCATAGTTACACATGTGTGACGGTAATGCTTGTACCAGATATACACATAATTATAAATACTTGCAAGAAAGAAAGCAGTGATTAAAGCTTGCTTCCTGAGTATCTGAGCAATGACTTTTGACTCTGTTTTTATACATGTATGCAATTCACCGATCATGAATCCAAACAATGGATATAGGATTTAAAGAAGGTTTCTGTCCTGCCTTTCTCATCTACATTTCTAATGTTGAAATGTAGAATGAATTTAGTAAACTCTCTGAATTCCTTCCACAGGAGAAGCAGGAAGAGTTCTAGAAAGTCACCTCAAACTATAATGAAATGGTTAGAGCCCAGGTGAGAATGTCTGTCTGATAGATATTGATGTGCATAAAGTCCTTGAAAGTGATGTTGAGATATTACCTAATATGTACACTGAAATTGATTTTATGTTGTTTCTGCACTGTTTTTGAACTCTGTGTAGTTTCAGCTTGTGATATGACTAAGAGGTAAATGGTTTTTGTCTGTCAGAACAGGAGCTATGAAGCACATACAAAAAAGCACATACAAACAAGCACATACAAACAATGTTTGACCAGGTCAGAGAGAGGAAAAGCAGAGTTGTGTGTAAGACTAACCCTTCTGTGTTTGTATGAGAAACAAGCCCACACAGGTCAATAAACCTGTAAATGCTATTATGTACGATCAGCTAATATATGTGGAAAAAAACACTGTGAGCTTCCAGTACGCTCTAAATAAAAGCTGCAGTCCTCAAACTGAATTTAATCTGAGAATAGTTGTTTGGATGTTAACTTGGTCATTTTCATCATGAGGGCAGTTTGAGAAACAAGTAGAATTGAGTAAAGAAGAGAATGACAGCAAGGAAATCTGAGACAAGTTCACTAATCTGCAAAGGAAAAGAGAGATTTGGTAGCAAAAGCCAAGAATCCCACTCTTGAGTCTGCAGTTTTGTAGTTGCTCTTTGAGGATGAGCATAAGATTATTTATTCAAGTGAACCAAGTGCACTCATGGAAAATAGGTCTGAAATCAACAGTCTGCATCAAATAGAATTTACACTGACAGTTGATTAGAAGAAAAAAATCCTAATGAAGGTATCTCATAAAATGACCTCCTGCTTGCCACCCACAACTTACATATCTATCAGATGTTGACTTATATCTTTAGACCATCAAGGCTACATAGGGATTGCTGTTGCCAGACCTTTAGCTTTCTCTTTAGTTAAATCACAGAAAGACCTAAAACAGCTTATTGTCAATAGACTGAATGGCACACAGTATGTATCCCTCAAAAGGTTACTCCCCAAACATACACTCAAAGAGAGTACCTTGCATACAGTGAATTTTATTAGAACTAATTGCAAAGTATGTAGACAATGTGTTTCCCTACAATAGATAGCTCCTACATGATACTGACAAAGATAAAATAAGGGTCCACTTCTGGGTGAATATCCCTTGACTAACAACATCTAGAAAAAGGTTTGACAGTCAAGGATGTCAGCCACTCTGCCTGAGGAAGAGCTTCCTAATTGAATCATTCCTCAATGCTGCTGACTGAAAGAAACTTGGAGAAAACTTGGTGATGCTAACTAGCAGAAATAAATACATTCATTTGGTTATCTTTCTGTAATACTCCTTCTAAATATTACAATCTGTTACCCTGATATAATTAGGTAGATGAGATTAGATAGATAGATTTCCCTTCTTCTGGTGATGAGCACAGTATCTTTTCAGAATTGATATATGAAATTCATAGATTACACATGGGACCTGGGGTCCTTCCAGTGGTAGTGGCTAAACACTCCTGTGCTGTCCTTTAGCTAACACAAAGTCTAGAGTTTTCTAGAGTTAACACATCTCCTTTTCACCTTACAGCAGAGTTTGTGACTGGGCACTGTCAAAAGGAGCACCAGAAAGCAAAAATATATTTGACAGGTGTTAGACATTAACTCCTTGGCAAGCTGAGAGAGAGAGACGTCAAATGACTTCTTATAACTTGGAAAACAAACTCTCTAATAGTTTGGTAAGCGCCTGCTTTGAAGGAGGTCATGAATGTGCATGAAATTAGGGTGGTGTCTAGACAGTGCAAACTCAGAACGTCATGTTTTTGCTCTCACAGACAAACACTGATTTGCCAAGGGATGTCTGCCTTTCTGTTATCTTAGTAAGATAAGCCAGAAATCACAGTTTTAGTATAAGAGAGTTTATATTTTATGAAGATGTATTTTAATACTACTTTCAGCAACTCCTATTCATACATTAGTGATGACGGATTACATGGAACAGTATTGCCATCTCCCTCTCCTATTGCAGAGAGTGACCTTGTATCGTTCAAAATCTTACCTGTATGGAACAGCAGGCATCTGGGAGGAAGTTATTTTATGAGAACTTGCATAGAAATAACTGGGAAGAAATCTGTGAAATGTTAATAAGAAATGCTGCTGGACCTCAAATCAAACCTTAACATCTTAACAGCGGAGATCCAGGACATGTGTCAGAAAGAAGCCTTCTTTATGCTATGCTCCCAGAATGCTTTTTGAATAAGTGTATTTAAAAATGCTGATTTAGCAATCGTGGGGTCATAAACATGTTAATGAACAATGGAAAATGGCTTGTTCTTCTTTTCTCACTAAGGACACATATTCTGTGTACACATTCTTTATTCTTATATGCTTAGCATAATAAGGAAATACTAATGCTGGGAAGAGGAATACAGAATGATCATATTTCCATGGAAATATTAAAATATTGTATGCTATGGGTTATCAGATAGAAATTTTTGAAAAAAAATTAGATTCTGTCCTTTTAATTTATGTAGAATATTTCTATTCTTGACTTGACAGGAATTCTTCTCCAGAAAATGATAATATCAAAAGGAATGTTCCTTTTGATTTAAAGAAGAATCAGGAAGGTAAGGGATCAGAGTGAGATAGTTTATATAATATGTTTCCTGTTTTTGTTATTTTTGCTAGCATATAACCTTTAGATAACATATTTTCCTAATTTTTGTGTTCCTTCTGGAAGATCTTGCTTTTTTTGTTACATGTAGACCAATATTTTTTTGTTACATGTAGACAACTTTGACAAACTGTAGACAAAATGTAGACAAACTGTATTTTTTTGTGATTATACAATGAGAACTCCTTTTCCTGTAGGATGATGAGTCAAGTATAAAATAGATAATTACTAATTGTTTCTATTTCTCTTTTAGCATTGCATTATTCCAGCAATACTAGAGAAAGACAATGCAGTTTTGGTAAGTGAAGTTCTTTCTAGCCCATCAAGGGGAAAGAGGAAAGATTAACAGATTTTTTTTTTTCTGCATAAGATTTTAGTGACTGGGTTGCCTATGGATTGTTACATTAAATACAAATATATATATTTAAGCAGTAAAAATATTTGTTAATTACTTCATGGTTAGACAATTATGTGACATAACCCTCAAGCACAAAAGTTAGATTTTGTTGTGTGTGCATATTACTGTGTCTGTTCTAAATCTCATTCTTTCTGTGCTTTACTTCAGTTGACTTTTGCCCAGTTGATTTTCCAAGAACTTAACATATATTTGTTTTTATGGAATAATCTTGCACAAAGCCTTGCATTAGGCCAGACTCTTCAGCTCCAAAATGGACTTTTAAAGAGATGCTTAAAAGATTAAGATTTTTTTTTCTAAAATGTCTATTTGCAAGCCTTTTATTAAACAAATGCTGCTATAATTACAATGAACAGTGCATTTTGCTACCTCTCTCATGGATAACAAGAGCTCACCATACAGATGTTCATTTATTTCTGTGTAGAGCAAAGAGTCTTCTGCACAGTTAGCCTCTTTTCCTCTATGTTACCGCATTTAAGAGTTCCTCCAGGAACTCCTCTGTATCATTCAGAGGCCAGTAATATTCCTAGGTTGATTGACTTTTACATCACAGATCTGATTGTATATTATTTTATTTTGAAAATTCCCTAAGTGGTTTCATTATTTATTATTATGTCATAAATAGGACAAGGGGTAATGGATACAAGTTGAAACATGAGGAGTTCCATCTCCATGTGAGGAAGAACTTCTTTTCTGTGAGGATGACAGAGCAGGGGAACAGGCTGCCCAGGGAGGTTTTGGAGTCTCCTTCTCTGGATGCCACCCTGTGCAATGTGGTTTACAGGTCCCTGCTTGAGCAGGGGGGTTGGACTAGATGAGCTCTAGAGGTACCTTCCAACCTTAATGATTCTGTGATTTTCATAGAATCATAGAATGTGTAAGGTTGGAAGGGACCTTAGAGGTCATCTAGTCCAACCCCCCTGCACACGCAGAGT
>JAUBOD010000986.1:665168-682009 GCA_032353885.1 Nothura maculosa
AGGGCTGAGTAGAGGGGGACGATCACCTCTCTTGACCTGCTGGAGACGCTCTTCTTAATGCACCCCAGGATCCCATTAGCCTTCTTGGCCACCAGGGCACACTGCTGTCTCATGTTCAACTTGTCGTCCACCATTTTGTGATTATTAAGATAGTAATGGGACAAGTTAAAGCTTCTACGTAAGGCATACAGGATCTGGGAAGATATTTGTACTCACAAGTTAATACTAACAAGCATTAGCTTTCTCTGAACTAATCACTTTCTGAGCAAGTGATTCCCCTGCAAATCTAGCCCAAATTATGCTCTTTTACTGGAATAATTTACTATACATTTTAATCTATGTGAAAGAGTGCTGAAAATGCCCCTGTTGTGTTTCTCTAGGCTAATATTCACTTGGATAGAAAAGACACACAAGAACTGTCTGCATTTTAACCCCTTGACCTTTATGACCTTTGTAAGCCACCTTTTAAGCTACAAGATTTGTTCAGATATTTCAGAAAGAGTTTCCTGGCTGGAGTATTTTTTGAAAAATCCAGTTTTAAACTAGCTAGAGAAGCTAGTATATGTAAAAAGTAAATTTTGAATGTGTAATTGTACAGTAAATCTGATATCAATAGGCTGGATTAAAATATTTGTCATAACTGAGTTGCCAGCAAATAATTTTTCTCAAGAGTCATTTGGCAAACACTACAAAATAAAGGGTCCATTTGAGCAAATAGGATCTGATTGTGGAGACTTCATACTCAGGGAGGTAGATGGAATTTGTTGAATTAGGAATTTTAATAAATCATTCTTCCAACTGTACTACAAATGACCCCACAAGCCTAGCTATCTCCATGTGACTTGTACTTATGAGCAATGAGAACATGTTTAACATATTTTGATTTTTCTTGGCAATTACACATGTACATAAACCCTGTACACTGGCTGGTACCTAAATAGGTTGTGAATTTTGCCCTTACTCTTCTTTAAGTTTCAGTTAACTAGACTGAGACAGGATTTCCCAGACCTAATCCTGGCATTTTCAAAGGCTTACTCAGTCTTTGAGTTTTGTACTCTAACTACAGTCACAATTAAAATCCTCCAAGGCTCTGAAAGTCTTTCTCAAATCCTAATACAGCCTCCATCAAGAATTTGCAATAGGAATATTAGTCTCATGGTGACTGGGCATTTACAAATCTTGGCACTTTGTCTGATATCAATCTGCCAGAAGTTGCATGTTACTTGTAAATGTTCATACATTTCACAGTTTTTTCTTTGATGCCTTCTTGGAACAGATAAAGATACCCTATCTCATATCAGGCAGATCTTCACCAGTCCACAGCTGGACTTGAATCCTCAATTTAACCCAAGGATCAAGGAATACTACACAGAAGTCCCATTTGATGTGGTAACAGTGAAGATTGGAGCAGAACCCTCTAATTGTCAGGGCCATGTACACCTTGATGATAAGAAAGGACCAAGGTATGAGGGACAAAATATGCATCTAAAAAACAGTAGTATTCTTAACTTTGGAAATGCTCAGACTATTTCAGAATTTTTTTAATGTTTCTGAAGACATATAATACCTAAAGACACAGATTAAAATTGTCACAGGAAAACTCAGCATGCCAAAAAAATCTATTTAATTAGAAATGTCCTGAAAGCAAAGAAATTTATTGTAAAACCATAACTAGCTTGTGCCTTACAGAATACTATTTCCTTAGTAGTCATTAGGAACTTGTCAGTAAAATATATCCCTGTTGATAACTGGAGATTTAAAAGAGAAGTAGGGACAGTGATTCACTTGGAGGGACCTTCCTTAATTATTATAGAGAGAGAGTTCCTTCATGGCTCAAGGGGCCTACAATACACTAACTTTTGCCAGAATATGAAGCAGATACTTTAACCTAGAATGCTTGCCAATCATCAATCAATCCTTTTAAATCAATAGTTATTACTGATCTAATGGCTAATATACTTCTTGGAATTTCAGTGAGAAATTATTCCTGATGTATCATTTAACATAATAAAATAATAGAATAATTTATTATTATTGAATAATGTTCTTTTTAAAAAAGCTCCCACGGAATTCTGCCACCTAATTTGCTAATAGCCATTCCACTTATGTCCAAAATTGACATTTGCAATAAAAAGAAAGTATACAAAAAATCTTTGAGACTTCTTCCTGTCCATTCCTGTTGTTGAGACCAACAGAATAACAGTATACCTTTTTCACTGGGAAGCCAAAGTTTTGGAAGTCCAGGTATTGCGTTTTTTCAGCCTTTTTTGTTTCACAATAAAAGGAAACAAAAACAAACAAACAAAAACAATTCTAATTGGCTTTTACCTGCTGTGCTGAGCAGTTTGTTTGGGACTCAGTCATGCTTGGCTAGTGAATAATTTTCAGGGCTGGCCAGCTCTTCTAAACTCATTTGTTTCCCTGCTGACTTCCTAGGCTTGAACCTGCCAGGAATTATTGTCTCTATTTGATTCAGTCACAGTTTTCCTGAAAGAATTGTGAACACTGCTTACTGAAGATGTTTTTACTAAATTTCACTGTCAGTATTTTGTCTTCCTGCAAGAATTTTAAATTGTCTTTACAAATTATATTTTATATTGTTTTTCATTGTATTTTCTGTAAGAAAAAGAAAATTTTAGAAACAGAATCCTCAAAGAATCAAGGTAAAGTTTAGCAGACAGGGACAAGGTAAAGTTTAGCAGGGACAAATATTTGCTTCCTTGGTGTTGATTCCACTTTTTTCTTTTTTTCTTTTTTTTTTTTTTTCATCTTCTAGTATTGCAAACTACCCTCTTGGCCTTGGCTTGAACAAAGTGGTTGTTCTTGTAACAGATGACTCACAACCCAGCCCTCAGATTGTGAACAGCTATAAAATCACAATTTATCGAGAGGACCGCCCTAGTCTGCCTTTGTTTGATGACTATATGATGTGTGGTTTTGTGCAGGTATTGTCTATATTTTCTTTCACTATACAAATGTGACTGTTTTTTGTTCATAACATGGTATAACTTAGGCTAACCTGGGTCAAAACTAATGTAGATTAGTTTTGGTGAAAATAGAATCAGAATCCTAAATCCTGTAATTGTACAAAATACAACTTTTAGCTATATATGTGAGTTCATCATAAAGTGCTTTTCACAGCATGCATTTGAAACCTCTAAGTTAAATAATCATTACTTGGGTCACCCAAAACCTCACCCGATGGAGATCTGTAGGAAAAAAGTCCCTCAGAACCTTGTTTTTATAACTATATATGCCAATGGAACCACAGAAATTCTCTGTGTTAAAGTGTTTCTTCCAAAGACAGAAGATTTGAGAGACAGGCTGGAATAGAGATGTTTCGATATTGAAGTTTGAGGACTAAAAGATAGCATTTTATATAGTACGCAAAGAGAAGCCAGTAGAAACATTCATAGAAGGAAGTGGTGTAGTGGTGAGGTGATTGTCAAGAGTAACACTTATATCTGTAGAATTTTAGTCAGATAAAAATGCTTCACTGGTTAATTCTAGATATTAGAGCATCCAGGGAAGAATATGTTTCATCGCAATTCTGTAAGCATGTTTTTTAGAAAACATATTGCTGAGACTGTCTTCCCTGTTTATGTCAAGCCTCTAACTCTACCTTTATTTATCTTTATAAAGATCTCTGTATATCAATGCAGGCTTTACATAAAACCTATTCCTAACTACTACTCTTCAGTGGAGAAGAGGTTACTGTAGGCAGGGTGGGAGAAAGAAGAGCATTTTACATGATGGGACACATCAAGAGGGATATTTTTGCTCGTGGAAAAGTAAGCACTGAGGCTTGCAACAGGAACCAAAGAGATTATAAATGTTGATAGCAAACTGCATGTTGACAATAATTATTTCAATCTGCAAATCAGAACTGTCAAAGAAAATCCATGCAGTACTACAATCTACAGACTGCTGATCTGAATTCCTGATTATGGTGCTGTCTGGCATATTTCTTGTCTCTTCCACTTACTCTTACAGTTTCACAAGGTCAAGGACTATCTTCCTGCTCTGCATGCTGACTCAGATCTAGATCTAGTAGTTATAATTAGTAATATTAATATTACAACTAAGATTTCAATTAGGGTGTACAGTGAAGCGCCTGACACCTTAGTTGCTTAGTCAATATGAAAAGGAATGTAAGTGGAGCTGGTATTATACTGCTAGGAAAACACTTTTTGGGAATGTGTGAGGAAAGTCCTTCTTCTTTCCCAATTTTGGGCCTGTATCTGGATACAGGAATAGGAATTCAACCTCTTACACATCCTCCCACGTTAGAGTTTACGCTTTTATTAATATTCTTTGATAACATAAAATACTAAAGCAGACTATGAGCTCAGCTGAGGCTGAATGTGAATCTTTAAAGCACTGTCAAGGTAAGGAGATCTAGAATGATTAAAATGAAAAGTGTTTTAGAAGTTGTTTTTGATTGAGCTCAGCTTTCTGCTCATATGCGAATAACTGCTCTGTAATTAAATATAATTGCTTTGAACTAGGGAGTACTCTAGGAGTTCAGAGTAAAAATGAGATGAAAAGCATTTTTGTGGTATCTAATGAGAGAAATGAAGATAAAGTATGAGATTTAAAAGTGACATTTTTAAGGTATATTTTAGCAACATTATCAGAGACAGTACTGCTACATCTCCAAAAACAAAGCAAGACTAGAACTCTATTGCCTAGAATAAATTCTTCTCCTTTTGGTATATTGTATAATGGTTTTTATCAATAGAAAATTTATGCCTTAAATGCCATTGTTACATTCTGCTTTTCATACCAGAGGACATTATGCACACTTGTAGCATGGGTTAATACCCATGATTGATGGTTTGAATTCTCATTCTTAGGAACAAGACACCTGTTTTAGGAGTAGAAGGATAAATACAGCATGAACTGATGGATTCTCCTTTGGATATTTGACTAGGCACAACAGAGATCACACATAGGGAGAGAAAGGTCACTGACAGTGCTGTGGTCTTTCTCACAGAAGGCTGCAGTTAAATTTCTAATCCATAGATTTTTTTTCCTTGACTTTCTTTTATGTTTAATCCCATTAGGATATTCAAGTTTCACTGTGAGCTGATACCATAAGAAAGGTTACAATAAAAAGGCAGAGCTAGGGATGTTGTTTCCGGTCTTCTAACACTTCTCATACACTTGAGTAATCCTGGATTAATTTAAAGGCTACTAATTAAAGAATTATGTGGTTGCAAGCATTGTAATATTTAAAAGGAGAAAATTATTGTTCTTTCTCCTTTTTGATAGCAGTTATAACTTAATTAAAGCCATTTTTTAAAAGAGAAAATGTGGCATTACCGTAGCATCTTCAGAGGTGACTGCATTCTGACATTACTTTTTGGACTGCAGATGGAAAGGTTATCGGTTGGTGCTTTAACTTAATTTCATCCAATTATTGACAATATTCATAGAAAGAGTCATTGAGAGAAGCAGTGCCACTTCAGTACAGCCTGTGAAGCTGTGACACCAACACAGGAAGAGTACAAACCAATCAGGAAAAATGCTGTCTGTTTTGACAACAGAGATGCTGACAGTTCCCTCAGGTGAAGGAGCGCAATGACCCTTACACTTTTTCACAAAAGATAAAATATTTTGTTTATTATTGCATTGTCTGTTTTAGTCATTCTCCATTGTCATCTTTAAAATTCAGAAGACCTTACGTGTGTATTTTCGGAAATGTTTGAGTTCTACCTCTTTCATTGTAAATCTTTGCATATCTACAGACATGGAAACTGGTGATGTGCTTAGGGAACATTCTTTGACCCTGAACATTTATACCTATAATGTCCTACAGTCATATGTTAATAATTTTTGTGGGTTTTTTCATACTTTTTGTGTATTTTCATACAGTTAATAATTTGATTTTGCTTTTGCATTGTAAGTAATGGAGAGCTGATTTTATATACTTTAGTTAATATAATAAATTATATACATATTTAATACATGCATGTCATATATCATATGCACATATTATATATGAATATCATTATTTGTGCCTTTGCAATTACATAAAAAAATGAAAAAAAAAGCCTTCCAGAATTAGTACAGTGCAGTCAATATTCTTCCTCTTCTAAAGGAAGATGCTCTTCCTGTTCTGAAGCTTTCTCAAGTTTAAGAGGAGAAATAAGAGAAAAAGCTTTAAAAAGTCTGAGATTTTTATATGAGTAGACTTTATTCTTAACTACTATTATTTCTTATCAAGTTCTTTTCTTATCATATTGATTTTTAGAGTCCAGATATCATGAGAAGTCTAGCAGAGCCAGCGCAGGATAATTACATAGCACTGTGTAACACCAAATCTATGAGGATGCGGTTCGAAACATGAAAAGTTGTTTCTCTCTCTACTAAATTCTACTAAATTTAGTTAAATTCCATTAACTGCAGTGCAGCTAAGACTTCAACCTGTTATAATAATGTAATTTAATTTTACTATAGTCTTGAAGGAGTAGGGATGAAAAGGTCCTTTGGAAAGGAAGATGTTAAAAGAAATAATGATAATAATTTCATTTTCTTTGTCATATAAATATGAAAATACTTTTTTTTTTTGGTTTGGGATAGAAATGCCCTGAGTAAAAAATGTTCTGTTTCATTTTAAAATGTGTGCTAGTAGACATACAATGCTTTTCCTACCAAATAGTACAAATAAAACCTGCATCATGTACAGAAACACAAATTAATAGTATTTGCTTAGTGTTTTAACAATAAGATATCAAAAAAATTTCAAATATTAAACATCACCCCCAAAAAAAATCTTGTGAGAGAAATGGAGTATTTGGCCTGAAGTATTACAGGCCTGAAACATCTAAATCTAAACCTAAATATGTTTTCTATTAACTGCATTAGATTTAGTGTGTCATTATTTCAAGGCAGTTTGAGCTAATTCCACCTCTTCCATCCTCTGCATATTGTAAACACGAACTGCAGGCTTGCAGGTTTTGTAGTACTCAGTGAGGCAGCAGCTAACTTTTGCAACTTTGGCTCTCTTGCTTGAAGACGCAGAGAAAGCATATTTCTGGAAGTGAATATACTGCCTAATTATATCAACAAACAGATTATATCTTGTCTGCAAAGTTATTTTACTTCCCCATTGGGAAAAACATCATTATAGAAGCAATCATGCATTACATTCTTGAATCTTATCTAAAGCTCACGAGATATTTTTTTCAGTTCTTTTGATGTTTTCAGGAAAAAAATGTTCAAAATTGACAAAAAATAGAGTTTTTGTTTTATTTTTCTATTTTTAAAGTTTTATTACATAGAAAATATAAAGGAAAGCAGATTTTTTCTTCAAAAGAAGATATTTTGATGAAAGAAAGACATTCCTATTGAAAATGTTTATTAATATAACCACTCTTATAGAGATGGTAGAGTCCAGTATAGTAACTTTGTTTTTCATAGAGAAGACTTTTTTGGACTATCAGAAAGCCTTCTCATGTAAAGGAAACACTCAAGCCTCTACTTTGACTTTTCTTCAAAGATAATGCTGAAAGCATATTATAATAGATATTTTTCCAGCAGCCATACCAGCTTAAGCATCTTGTACTCTCCCTGCAGCTAATTGTGAAACAAATGGAAGTTTTTTTTAAATGGAGTTATTTCTAGGATGAGATTCCTGGTCCCTCCATACCAACACATGGTGGCACAATCTGAAAGGATAGGTTCTGGGAGAGGAATGAACAGCTGAACATAAAAAGGCAGTAGTCAGTGCTGCCTAAGCCTGTGTTTTGTTGCTTTCTTTGTGGAAGAAGTTCACATAGAGATGTCACTTTAAGGCATCTCTTAGTAAAAAGTTAAAGCCATGGAGAGAAGACTAGAGACCTGATTTCAAATAAGGAGAAACTTCATATTCAGAAACAGAAAGAATGATTTGGTGGTGAATACACACTGTGTGTGAATACACACTAAAAATATTTGCATTGATATGAATCTATTAAAGCATAAATTACTTTGGTTGTGTGTGGGCTTACAACCATTCAGAAGTGCACTCATAACCTAGAGAAACTCATATGCAGCAACTTGAATCCATTGCTAACTTTGATGTGTTTTACCTGAAAGCAACAATATGACCACAGAGCCAACACCGAGAGTCTGTCATCTAGGGAAAAGTGAAGGCTTACACCTTTGGCTGCTCTACATCAACATGGTTTAATTAATTTCAGGGGAACAATTCCAGATCCAGTGATAGAGGATCTGTTCTGACAGAAACACATGGCTAAATTTTGTTCCATTGTGTATGCCAGGCAGCACTGGTGAATGAATTCACTTGCTTAGCAGCTGCTGAAACCGTTTATTAACTCGCAGAGGGCACAATATATACTGGGGCACATGACAGCTGAGGAAAACCTAAAAACTATTTGAGAGTGTATTTTTTTAAGTGTTTAAAAACCAAGAAGTTGTATAATCATCATATAATGTAAGTGTAAGGTGCATCTTTACAAGCACCTAAATACAGGAATGGAACATACTGCTCCTAAAGAGCATAAATACAAAGATATAAAAGGAAGAGGTGTTTATCATAAGTATAATAAGACAATTTGCCAGGTAGGGGCTGATTTTTGGTATACATTCCAGATCAAAATATTTCATTAAGTCAGCATACACTCACTATTTCAAAATCATGATTAATTACAATCGAGCTTCATTCTGTATAGCCTGTGCCTGAGTCAAAGCATCCTCCTAGCCTTTGGCGTCCTGGGAATGTCATGTTACAGAGCTCAGCCTTTGAGGCTTGCAGCCACCTTGGGGCTGCTGCCCGGAGAAAACCATGTCGTCTTCCATTTTTTTTTGCGTTTTGCTTACAATTCTAGTTTTATGCTAGTCATGCGTGGTCTTCTCTATATAGCTAAATAGACTTTGTAACATATAATGCAAGATTAATCCCATATACGGTACAGGGGACTGCTCCAGAAGTAACAGAGATAAAAAGGAAAGGATTTTTCTGTGCAGCATCTGCATTTGTCATTATTACAGTAGATGCCATGTTTGCACATTGAAAATGGTCTGTTACTAGATTACTTTGATGAATAACTTTTCATCAGTGTGTGCTTACAAAAAAAGCCACATGAATACCAATTTAGTGATTCAGCAGTTTTGATCTACTAATGACTGACATGACATCAATAGACTCCTCTCCTTAACAACTGTTAGCAGAGGAAGGATTAGGTTACTAAAATAATTAGTCCCTTAAAAAAGGGTGTGTGATTGGGCATTTAAGCCTGGCAACTTGTAATACCTCGTATCTCCAGCACTGCTGGATGCCAAGAGGAGGAGATGCAGTGTAGGTACCATGGTTGATCTTGTTATAACTGCTGGTACTGATTTGGCTAGACCCAGGTTTTATGATTCCCAGGATTTAGCCAGAGAAATGGAATCTTTTCCTAAATAGTAACAGTGAACCATTGTGGGTGACTATGAATGGAGACAAACCACAGTAGACAATGGGTAAGAAATATTGCTCCTGAGAAAACAATGTGCTCTGGAAAAAGTAGATCAAACATCTGTTTTTTTAGTTCTTATGAGGTATGGACTTTTGTTTCTTTTAAAATATCAGGTAATGATCCAGCATATTTCAAATAGATTTTAGCTTACACTCCTTTTTGCCTTTATTTCAAATAGTATAGGCCCAGTAACATTTGGGTAAAATATTTGCAAACTATTCTTAAAAATGTTACTGTATGTTTCTCATGCACCTGAATTTTTGCATACACTAATTTCAGTTTTGATTGGAGCAAAAGTTATAAGAGTAAGGTTAAAATTCAGTAGATTTCTGTGATGCACTAGGACTCCCTGGTACTCTAGTTAGATTTTTCTGTGTGAGTGGTGGCACTTATGGAATTGCTGGCATGACTGTACAATGCTGTGGCTGCCTTTGAGTGTAGCAGAGGAAATACCGCTGTGCAGCATCCAGGCAGTCAAAGTCCTTGTGATTCTGCTGTCATATTTGCTGGTACTGTGCCTCTGTAAAGACTAACATTTCTTCCAAATTTGAAATTCAGATCTTTTGTTTCTGTGCGTTGTGTTGGTAAAACAAAACAGGTCCTCACATTATTGAAATCCTACCCTAGATTATATCATCCTGCATATGGATTTGACCAGTTCTATTCTCAATGACACAGCTAATGAAGAGCACTGCAACATCAAGAGCAGATAACTTTCCAGTGTTGCCATCCAAAAACAAAAATAGGAAAAAACTCCTATTGAAATGAAAACAAAATTGAGCCCTGAATATTTATAACAATATAGAGTAGCCATTGTATTCTGAAACTGTCACAAAAAAATTGGGAGATTTGGTCATCCTCATTGAGGTGCCTAATAAAAGAACCTATGATTATGTATGTATGGATTGGAAAATCATAGAAGTATTTAGCCTGATTCATGTATTGCTCCAGTACTAATCAAAGTAGTTGAATTAAGTCACAAACCCCCCCACAGATATATCTATAGAAAACTTGTGGGAAGTCAGAATACAGGTTTCTGCAAGCTCAACCTACGGAAATTATTATTATACTTTCTTTTTTCCTTAGGAGTTTGCTGCTATTGTGGAAATTTCTTAACTCAGACTCAAAATAGAATGTTGTTTTATTTCTTAGAAACTTAATGAGATTGCTTTATGTGTAGATTTATAAATATCTAAAAATGTACATATTTACTCTTTTATGAACTGCTGATATTGGCCTATGTTGTGCATACTTTAGATACTTAGTATATGGCTAATCATAATTTAATAGGTTTGGCTTCATGTTTATTTAAAAATATGTAAAAAAGCAACAAAATGAATCACTGGAAGTATTTACTAGTAAATAGAAGCCTAACACCAGAAGGACAAGCTCTGCCAAAGTTAGGAACACAACATTCTACAGCTTTTTGTTCCTTTTGGAATCAAGATAGATAAAAAAACACAGCCACTAATATAAGACAAAGAATGACTCAGAGTTGGAACATTAACTTCGCTTTGTAAGTATCTTCACCAAGAAAGTCAGCTTCACAGTTTATTTTGTTAGCCATAAGATCTTCTATAAACTAAGAAAAATCAGTATTCTCTTTACTCATCCCTCTATAGTGTCTCAAAGCTGAAATCCAGGGCATTCACTACTGACAATTCAATTACTGTATCCCTTTCAGCTCAAGTACTGCTCTCAAATTAATCAGAAAAAAGTAAAAGAGTCTGTTGAATTTTACCCTTGATGATACCACAATAGAGGTGAAAGAAGAGCTTCAGTATGAAACTTCGTAAGTGTTAACAGATCATGAGAGCTGGCAACAACTGCTGTGCCAAGTATCATAATCTGTGAGCAGAGTGCTAACAATTCCACAGTGATGAGAAGAGAGTGTTTGGTGTTTGAATGTGGTCACATTTGCCTTTCAAGTCATTTGGGCCTCCATAACACACTTTGTGAGAGAAGAAAGCTAATGCAGCTGCCTTTGCTAATCAGTCAGTATGACCTAGCCCCTCAGGGAGGCAGGCAAAGGCAGATATGTATGGAGACACACAATCCTTGCTGATTAACAGCAAAAGCTGGTAAAGTTACTCTCTAAGCCTGTCTAGCCCATCAGCTCCAGAAATGTAATTTAGATGATTATCTACGTGCCCATTAAACCTTGTGACCCACTGCTAGTCTGTTTGAAGTTTGCCTGCTTAAACTTGCTATTAGAAAGAATAGAAGGATTAACTTAGAGGTCATGAAATAAGAGAGCAACAAAGAAGATCATAAAAGAGCAGAGGAAAACTTCCTACTGCATTTATTTGGCAAATAGAAAGGACTGTAAAAACATGATAATCTCCACAGATACTATTACTTTATAGACGAAGTGAGCCATGTGGAATTCAGACCCTTGCACATAGGTTATGGTGCTTTCAATCTAGTTTGTTTAACTGTACAAACTGTACTCCCTGTATGATAAATCTTGTCAAGATATGTGGTTACAGAAGATAATGCAACGTATTATAGGAGAATTCAGAATGGCTTGTGTATGAGAAAAGGTCCTGATTTGCAGTGTGCAGAAATAAATCAAGACACATGTAGTTTAAATCAGTCGTATTAGAGAAGTAGTAGTCAGGTTAGAATCAAGGCTAGTCTCTTGCTCTTAGCCAATAGCACTTCAGAGTAAGGAATTTCAGACATTACAGTTTCTTAAGGACAACGAAAAACTGACCCAGTGGCCGTAAATTTGTTTTACGTCAACAGTAACAGTAAACAGTAAAATCTCTTACGTAAATTAGTCACAATATGTAGTAATAAAAACAGTCACCAATTCAAACTACTGGAAGCATCTCCCAGAAGCTTGGTTAAAAGTATTCAACATTCATATTTACTGCATTTGGGATCTTCAGTCAGAAGCTTTCTTTTCATCTGCTGATCACGCTGGAAGCAGTTTTCTTCTTAAAAAATAATTTTTCCCAAAAGCTTTAGGAAGGACAGAGTCTTTTGTTGTCCATCCTAAGTTTTCCATTGTGTGGCTTTCAACCAGACTGCTTCAGAGGACAGAAGTTACTCATAAATCTCATTCCATCAGTGTTGTCTGAAATATACAGATGCCAATGTCTTCTGGAAAGCCTTGTAGAAAACAGATCAAAGGCTTCTGGAGCTTATTTGAGAAAGACCAGTTGTGATTGACTTAATGTCTGAGTATGGCATGGAAAGTACAACACACATGACAGTGAGCCAACCATACAGAGAGATCTTCTAGGCTTCAGTAAAGAATTTGAGAATAAGAGAGTTACGGGTGGGCTTACGTCTTATTGTGTCATTCTATTATTCCTTTGCTATAAATGAGTATTGACCCCTATATCTATTGCCATTATGACTAGCAGTTTTTTTCTGAGATATTCTCAAGTCACACCCTTCAATGTATTCATGATTCATATGTGAGAAACTGAATTATTTTTGATAGAATCATCTGTTTATGTTAGGTCTACACTTCCTATGCACTGCACTTGCACTATGGGTTTTTACATTCCTTTTCAAGAAGGTGGTCAAGTATGAGAGAGACTGGCACAAGTTGTTTATGTTGGAGAATTTATCATATCTAATATCTATGAGAGTATTCTGGGAGGGATGAGCTCAATGTTTTTACCAGACAGAGAGGGATATAGAGGAAACTGGAAGTGATTGCTATCATCAATAGAATAATAGATAGGGCCTATCATAGCTGAAAAAAACATCAATTGGACCATAAGCTTGTATAGGTAGAAGAACATTCAGATTTTAGGTGTAGATATGTGGACTTATGGGAAATATCTATGATTAAAGAAGTTAAAATACTTTAGAGAAAGATTAAAGAACCTTCTGGGGACTGCAATATGAAAACAGTCCAGAGAAAAAAGGTGAAAAAAATCAGTTGCATGGATATGCACATCTTTTCTGATCAGGATCTAAATATTGTATTTCATCTGTTAATTTTAAAGGGGGCCTGTGTCATTCCTGCCCATGCTTTGTAACCATATCGTATGCTGGAGATCATCTGTATACTTTAGTGCACAAAGTAACACCAGACACCTGTATTTTAGTAGTGATATCAAACCCTGAATGTTTTTTATTGTCATATGACAGGTAAAGATAATTCCCTTATGATGTTGCTATATGAATTTCTCTGATGAATATGTCATCAGAATTCAAGAACCCTCTTAATACTCCTCCTGTTATTTCTGTTCCAAATCCATTAATCAATGCATTTTAGAGTGACTAAGCTCCAGATGAAAATTACAGGAAAAAATACTTTATAATGCTTTTTCATAAAAATAGAAACATTACTAAATAAAATGATTACGTAGTTTATCAGAACTGCATTATCAAGAGATGCAATGTTTGACAGGTTGTCTGGTTTGCATTTCATGTTTTTATTATTCTTTTTTAAGACAGACACTTGACACTTCCAGATTTTATTGTGAGAGAGGGTAGATGTGGTGATAGAAATTGATTCTGACATTAGCAATTATGTTTGGGAACTGCCAAGTAAATTCTAAGAAGGCAAAAGAGAATGCTAATATAATGCAGAAACTAAGCAACAATATGGTGACAACAAAAATATACAGAAAATACTTAAGGAAAGCTTTAATTCCCATGGCTTGTGAGGCTTCTTATGTAAAATATGAAGATTTAGAGCCTTTTTTTGCAAGGAAATATGCATGCTTCCCATACTGTGGACATTTCCACTGAGGTCAGTTGGATAACTTGTTTTGAATAATACCATATGTCCTCATCTTTACAGGTCCAAAGTCTTAAATAGAATTTATTAGGTCTGGGACTGGGTCTGGGACTTACATCGATATGTTCACGTTTGTCTGGTGCTGAAACAGAACAATCAGTGCTTACATATCTAAAACAGAAATGTATTTGTGGTGCCTATCATCAGTGCTCTTTTGTCTTCTTGCTCTTTTTGCTCTTTTTCATGGCAACGTGCTTTGATATTTATAAGAATGATTTGCTATTTGAATAGGAAAAGATAATACTTATTTCCATGTTGTCTAACAGCTTATATACAAATATTTAAATATTTATTGTAATAGTTCATCAAGGCAGATGTAATGATAACCCATTGATAAATATGTATATCTAATGATAAAGAGCCAATATTTACAATGTTTTGTTTCTCAATAAATAACCACCAATAAATATCAAGGAATTGCTTATATATGGGTCCTTAATCCTCCAAATCAGTTTCATGATGGAATTTCCTGAATTCTTTATAAATTGATAGCACATCTGCTGTCACTCAACTATTCTCACTGATTTCTTCAAACATAAATGGCTGAGATGTGTTGGGAGAGGGCGATATCAAAGTAGAAAAGGAAGACTAAGTGCATCCAGTGTGCAAGCAATGTGTGTCCAATGCAAAATCAAAAAAAAACAAAGTCTTGGTATGAAGAGCTAGTAATCAGAGGATAGGGAAAAATAGGTTACTGTTTTGTATTTTTGTTAAAGTTATTGAGTCTTTATCTTGTAAGCATCATACTTGGCTAATTATTCTAAGTGATACCTTTAAATACCTACTGCTTGGATAATTAGTTGTAGCATGTGTCATGACACAAGTCAGAAGCTGATATTTATTTTCATTTAATGGTTATAAAGAATTATTGAATAATAATCAGTAATAAATGCATTCATTTATGAACAGAAGAATAAAATAATTGACTAACTATAGTTACCTTTCATGCACCTTTAAAACACCTTCTTAAAAGCATTTTGCCAGTAGTATTAAATCAAATGTTTTCAGCTTTTAAGTAGGTGTCTTACAGAGGGCAATTAAAAATAACTTTGCCTGATCAATTGATGACTGAGGCATTTTCCCTTTTTTAATACTAAAATTCTTGACATTTTGCAAAATGAACCTTCTGTATTTTGGCAAATAGGATCTTCCTTAGTGCTTCCTTTCCTAAGTTCTGTAGTAAACATGTAACTTCAAATGTCAGAGACCTACAGGATATTCATTTCTGTTATCAAATCAACCACTCCTGTTACTGTTCCTTTTTGTTTGTTCAATACTTCAGTTAAATACTTCAGGTTCTCCCTCTGCCAAACCTTTCTATTCTTTGTAATGCATGAGTTAACAAGCCTAACCTTGGAGTAAACACCTGGAATTCTGCAGCTGATTGTGTAATGAGCACAGAGGCTAGACTGAGGTCTTCATGAGCATTTATAAATCACACTATAAAATTTAAGAAAAAAGAAGCTATACAGCATTATCAGCATATATGTTTGTGTTGAATCTTAGAAAAACATCAAAAAAAAGACACAGATGTGTCTTACAATCTTTGTATTAGAATTTTAGGATATAATTTTGTAATGCTCTACAGGGCATAGTTTTGGTTGGTTAGTTGGTCTTTTAGAAGTCAAAATATGTATTCTGTAACTAAAAAGTCAAAATTCACTAGAAAATTAAGACTATTGCAGCCATGAGTACCTGGACCTAGATTCTGATTTAGAATCTTTAATCACTTAGTCTGAAACTTGCAAGGAGTGTGTAGCTAGGAATTTTGAGTTTGACACATCTCTGCTATTTAAGTATAGTGGGGATTTGGGTACAATCCTATTGTTTGGTAACAAACTGTAAATATATATTTTTTTAACATTAGTCCTTAGGAGACACTTGTGAAATACTCTTATAGGAGTGGAATGCATGAATCTGTTGAATAATAAAACACCAAGGAACTATTAGAGATACTAGCTTTAATGGTCCACTATAAATTTCTTTACTTTCCACTCTTAGTTAATTCTTTGTTTTTCTACAGTGAATAATTACTTGGCTCTTGTGGAGCTAGTGTCATTATCCACCTTTCCCCTGTTGAAAACTCTCCTCTTAAAGTGTGAGCAACATGCTTTCACAAATTATCCTACTTAAAAAATAATTTTTTAAAAGCTCTCAGCCTCTGCTTGGAGTGAAGACTGCTGATTTTACGCAGGAAACTGGAAGGTTTCTTTACCTTTCCTCATATTTCAGTTGGTCTAATAGAGGTATAACTGCAAATTTTTATGATATTGGTAGACCATCACAGTGATAAGTGGCACTTTGTCTGCTATCCTCAGTAAGGAGATCTTCTTTGTATTCACTTGCACATCCCTTTAAAATATTCTGATGGTTTGTCTGCATGAACTATTGTAAAAATGCTTGGTGTTTATGATAAAGGTACATTTAGAACCCATCCTTTTTTCTAGTATCAAAAAATATATATATCTATAATACATCCACTAGCAGAATTGCCTTACTCAGAATCTTTAAGGTTCCATGAGGTTAAAAAGAATGTTGTTTTTTATCCCATCATTATGGAAACATATCATATACTGAGTGAATCATGATTCAGTCTTTTCCCAGAAACA
>JAUBOD010000986.1:682109-700713 GCA_032353885.1 Nothura maculosa
ATGTTGTTTTTTATCCCATCATTATGGAAACATATCATATACTGAGTGAATCATGATTCAGTCTTTTCCCAGAAACAAAAATTCTTTCTCAGCAGTAAGATATCTGCTCTGAGTATAAGAGTCAACATGCATTTCATCAGTTTGACTCAAAAAATCTCATTTAGGCTTAAAATGTCTCTTTTGTTATTCTATTCAGAAATTAATGTGATGAATTATTTCAGTGTATTGTTTACAAATACACAAGTATTGGATTTTTCTCTCATCCTGATGGAAAATCTGTAGAAATAGCAATTAAGACATTGCTGCTGGATACTGCTAGCTATTCACTTAAGCTTTGGTATTCTGCAAGTAGGATGACATTAAGCTGCATAAAACACAAACCTTGGACTATTGTATTAGAAAGAGAAGTATGCATGTGAAATCCCTGCCTGTGGATGCACAAGATAGATCTCTGCAGTGCGCATACCGTATGCCACACAAAACAAATGGTAGGAACATATGACTGAGGAATTTATTTGTGTTTCAGTAACCTTGAGATCAAAATACTCTAGATAGGTTACAGAGAACAAAGGAAAGTACTACAGTTGTCTCTACAAAAAACAAGTTCACTGAACAGAATAGCAATGCAAGAAACACATCTACAGCAGAAAGTCTCAGACCCTGGCAGGTGCACATGCACTGGTATTTCAGTATTTTATTTCTGGTATCCGAAGCTGCTTTTATGTACAACAATGATAACCTCTACCACTGCTACTCCCTATTCATCTGTGCATTCTCTGTTCCACTCTGTTCCATTTTGGTTGTTACCGTGGATTAGGGAATGTAGCACTACTATTTAGAGCAAACTCAACATAATAAAAATAATAACAATAACAATAATAATAATACAGGATTAAGGTATTTTGTCTCTCCTACCTAAAGTTTTGTGGGACTTAATTTTCCTCCAATTCTTTTTCCCTTCATCTATCTGTTATCCTTTTAGGAGAATGTAAGCTGGTTGAGGGAATGAGATGGCATTTGCTCTGAATAAGCTGGTGTTCAGGGTCATCCTAAGGGAGTGAATTCAACATTTATCAGCTCAATTACTGAAAGACCTCGAGGACTGTCAAGCACATTTTAGGCTTTGCTCTCATTAGCCTCCCTGTTCCACAATGCTCAGTCCCACATTATGCAGATGTCATGAAAACTTAACTTGAAGATATATTAGTTTGGCCTAGCAAAACTGGACAATGAACAGACAAGGCTGGAATATCCCCCTGATCAGGTAGTGAGCCACCAAATAGAGTGAACCATTGTGCTGATGTCCTTTAACTCTGTTGCAAAAGAGAGTTACCACACCCTTAACTATAACACCAAATCATCTGCCATTTTAGGGCTGGTAGCAAACCATCTACCAAGCAAACAAAATATCCTTCTCTGGAGATCTTCCAAGCCTGCCTGTATGTGCTTTAGGTGTCCTTAAGTAGGGAGGTTGAACTGGGTGATCTCTAGAGGTCCCTTTCAACCTCTGTTTTGAGGTTGAAATTCCACAGAATTCTATTCTGTGATTCTGTGGAAAGCAGACAGTTCCTAACATTGCTTGCTCTCGTGACATACAGAGAGCAGCAGGTATTATAAGACAACGTTCTACCTTCTGTCCTCCTCTTCCCTCTCTCTCTTTTGTCCTTTAAGGACAAAATGTATGAGAGTTTATATACTGAAGAGCATCAGCTAGAGAGTAGATAAAGAATTGCATATCACAGCAGGAGAAATTTGCATTGCGTATGCAATGTGTGTGCATATGTAGATATCCTTAACTTGCAGTGTCCAAGATATAATGCTCTATTTCTCTGGTTTGGAAAGAGTCTGTGTTATGATATGGAAAGTATTTGGCTGACAGAATCCCAACCTTCAGTCCTTTTGAAAAATACACATTAGCAAGCACAGGTTTCAGTTCTCCATCTACCTTTGGCCATAGATTTCAAAAGGATTTGGACACGTGACTAGAGTTGATTTTCAAAACCAATAATGAACACCCAGAAGCCTTTTGAAATTATATTTGGTGACTAATAAATGAAGGCAAATTGAGGCTGTGAGCTTTTGAAACCTCCCTCAGAGAAACTGACACTACACTGCACAGAATATTTGCATGTCAAAGAACAGAAAATGTTAGGATGGCAACACAGGAAGGCTTAGCACAGTTTATTGTCTTCCTTTTGCTTATTTTCATGAACTTATTTTATGTTATGTTGAGTGCTGTGTGTTATTATGAAGCAGATTTTTGCAGTTTTACACTTTTTTTTTTTAAAAAAAACCCTTTCATTTATTTATTTATTTTATCATTGCAAGCAAGGATTAAGTTTGCATTCAGCTGTTGCTCTGCCAATCTGGAGTAACCCAAGTGAAGTAACTGGAGCTATTGTAACCGAGTACAGACTGTAGGCTTGTGCATTTTGTAGAGCATCTGGAAATTCTGGTGGATTGGAGCCAAAAATATCATTCATTTTTATTGCTGTGATTATGTGATGATTTTACAATATACAATATCCCACTTTCTTAACAGCAGTCTTTTAAATGCAAGCCTCTGGGAATTGATATGATTCTGTCCCTAACTTTTGTTTGTCTCTACTTTGGATAAGATTGTTCTGTTTAAGAGAGGTAAAATGTATTTGTCAGACTTTCAGTTCAGTGCTAATGTAGTTGAATATGTCAAACTTTTAACACATTACATAAGCAGTTCAGGCATTCAACTTAGTTTCCAAAAGAGGACTGAGGACATTGTAACACCTGACCTGGAGTCAGAAAAAAAAAAATCATGAAGGACCAAAAGTTTCATTTACTTGTCTGCAGGACCGAGACTCCTTTTATGTAATTTGGCTGGGAATCTCAGAATCTCAATTTGAAACTAACGCATCAGCAAAATGGAATGAAGCAACAGTAATAATTTTTGCACTTCTCTGGTTGTCTTTATGAGTCCAAATAATCTTAACAGGTATTTGTTGTGTTGAGCATTTGCGTTGTTAGACATAGCCCCGAAACAGAGTCAGTTCTTTTCAATTGAAGGGTATTTCTCAGTCCTTAAGTTTTCAGAAAGTTTTCCACCAAATTGAATACTTTGAATTATTATATGCAATTAAATTCACTATAAAAACAAATGTAGACTAAGAAAAAATAGGGATTCAATAGAAGGGATAAAGACCATGCATTCTCCACTTGGAAATTTATTCCTCTTAAAGTCCCTTCTAACCTTAGTATAACGTGAATCTTTAGGTCTAAGTCCCATGGGACTCTGATCAGTGCAAATGCTCTTGAGAATATTGACATATATGGACTACACTCGACAATTCAGTTGAAGGTGATGGGTACATTCTGGGCCAAAATCCATTTTCAATATCTTAACTTTCTTTTGAACTTGTCTCCCTAAAAACTCTGCAGTTCTCTACAGATACACTGTTAGAGCTTGTCCTCTCTTTCACTGTTGCTTAGCTAGGAGCAGTGTATGTGATCAGATGTATCACTGCTTTCTGTCTGTTATTCCTATGAATACATAGTATATATTCCTACGAATACATACAGTTTCTTTCACTTCCTTTATGTATGTATCCAATGGAATAGAGTACTGCTAATTCCACAACACGTAATAATTTCACCTCTCTTTCAAGGTATGACATTACTGTAACGTATTCATTTTCCTCAATGTCAAAAATAGTATTTTGTGCCTATCAGGTGGTGGTCACACATACAAGTGGATATAACCCATGAACAGTGACCTGGATTGGTGACCAAACTTCATGTGCATCCTACATGTGGCTACACTTGGTTGTCAACCTCAAAACATAAAATCACACAGAATGGTTAAAGTTGGAAAGGACCTCTAGAGATCATCTAGTCCAACTCCCCTGCTCCTCATATGGAGATGGAACTTTCTGTGTTTAAACTTACACTCATTGCGCCTTGTGCTATCACTGACCACCAATGACAAAAACATATCCACTTCTTCCCTGCATTCTCGCTTCATGAACTTATACATGTTAATCCTATCCCCTCTCAGCCTTCTCTTCTCCAGAGAAAACAGGCCCAACTCAGTCAGTCTCTCCTCGTACAAGAGATGTTCCAGTTCGTTAATCATCTTTATTGCCCTCCACTGAACCCTCTCTAGAAGCTCCACGTCCCTCTTATACTGGGGAGCCGAGAACTGCACCCAATGCTCCCAGTGCGGCCTGACCAGAGCTGAGTAGAGGGGCAGGATCACCTCCCATGACCTGCTGGCAACATTTCTGATGCAGGCCAGGATCCCATTGACCTTATTGGACCTCCTTTCCTCCTTTGAAGAGGAAATGTGAAGTACCTTCAGTATTGTAAAACAGAAGCATCATCTACTGAGCTAGAATGGACTAAGATAGAAATTGTGCTGAGTTTGCCTTGGCATGAAGTTAAGTACATGGGGCATCCTAGTACTTTCCTGCATATTACTTTGATAGAGAAAAAGGAGCACATTTGCTACTATTGCTTTTCTTTTGTTCATAAATATTAATTCTTTAACATGCTTATTTAGAGATTCCAAAACTGCTCTTTCTTTCCTGTATATTTTCATCACATTCAAATTAAAATCTCTTCATACTTAGTACAGAATAGGATTTCAGACATAAAGCAAAAAGTTCACTTTTGCCCTCCTAGAGCATTAGTCTGCCATTACTATGACATTGGAGAGGAGAGCTCATTAAAGTCCAAAGGCTTTCGAATTTCCTTTATATTATGTTTAATCAAAAACTCAATTCAGCAGAATTTATCTTGCAGTTGTATTTATGTAAAAGTAACCGGAACTAGTAATCAGTATTTTACTTGGCTTAGTAATTTTTTTTTCAAATTTCCATTTTTATTTTAAATTAGCCTAAGTGATCTGGGGTTTTCTTTCACCAGATCTTTCAGTTTAAAACCCTTTATGGTTTACAGATTCTGATTCAATTTGCTAAAATGTCTCCTTCAAGGAAAACTCACTTGTGCCAGTGTCTCTTTCCTATTTCACTTATTTTGATTAATTTTATGCTTATGTATCTGTAGAAAATTGAATTTAGTTCTGTAAATTAGTTCCTTTTGAATAATGATTAGTTATGTATCTATCTATGAAACACAGAAAGATTCTACCAAGAAGAAATAATACCTGGAAAACAGATACTTGGTTAAGAATATTAATTCTCTTCCTTTTGCCCGTTGTTTTTTCTTAGCATTTCATGAGTAATAGATTGTGTGGCTTCTTCCAAGCTATTTAGAAATCTTGTAGAGTGCCTTTCACTTGAAGACTTTGAAGAGAGATTAACAAAACATCTTCAGGTACACTTGATCTTGCTTCATTGCTGTAGGATGGACTAGATGATTTCATGGATTTCTTTCCTTCTTTATGTAGATTCACACAGTTCACACCCTTTTTTTAACATAGCTGTACCATGCTTCACTTAGTCTGGCCTAAAATGAAATAAAATGAAACTATTTTCATCTGCAAATGATTTGTTTAGTCAGTATTTCACATTACTCATTTTGAGAATATCTTCAACTGTTCCCATTCAGTTTTAAAGCACTGAAACAAGAGTTTCCACAAACATTTTTTTCTGAAAGTCAGTCTTCATATTAATATTTACAAGACAGGCTCAGAAACATTGGGTTTTCTATCCAAGTAAGAATTCAGAAATAACTGTAGAGATCTAAAAAATGTCATGCCTACCCTTCTGCATGGGAAGATCCATCTGAAGAAAACTATGAAAGGCCAAATTAGTAGCAGGCTTTATTATGTATCTTTGGGATAGGCAAAGTAGCAATGTCTCTAGATGGAGCATTTTCACAGATTCTTCAAGGTATGAACCTAGAAAAGCAGAGGTAATCCATCACCACCTCTTTTAATCTATCACCACCCATTTGGTTAGGAAGGCAACTTTTTATTCCTTGTTTTCATAAGTTTGGTATTTTGAATACCAGACAAAACAGTTTAAGGAGAAGCTTTATAGAGCTTTGTGACAGGTTTGTTAATTCAGAGGCCTCTGCTCAAAAGAGCACTATTTCAGGAAGAGAAAATAGAGCATTGTAGTTGTTTTATTCTCCTTCAGCAATAATGTGTTCTCTGGTGGCTTTCGGTAAAAAGTCAAACTGAAAACTGAGTCATAGATTAAAGGTAAACCACACTCGGTAGGAATTTGGTTACTTATTTTTTGGTTTACAATAAATTAAATAAATAATTTTCTACTTTAGACATGATCCCAGAAAAATATATCATTTCACAGGAAGACAAATGTGGAAAATTATCATATCTTAAGAATGCATTTTGTTATTCCGTAAAAAGCAAGGAATCGAAAATGGTACAATTTTCCAGTTTAGCCTGAAAGCTCTGCTTTTCATTATTGTGACTTATTGCCTACCATCAACTGTTTCTAAATCCTATTCAAAGCTCATACATTCTTTGACTGTTTCTGCTACAGATTATGACAGTAATCCATGTATATTGTTGCCCACTTAGTTTTGTATTGTCAGCCACAGAAAAATATTAACTGTATTTTCTTCTGCCTACTCTTTTGACAACAAGAAAAGTGGTGTTATTCCATGTGTGCCACATAGCAAGCTTGAAAGAAATCAATTTCATCATGAGTTACCAGAGAATTGACATCATAGTACTTTTAGAACTAACCTATGTATTTTAAAGAATACTCTGGTGATTGCATGCCTAAATTAACTCTCTGTCAAATATTCCACTCAGTCCCTACAGTCTGAAGAAAATATAATGTGGGGATGGGATAGAAAAGAAAGCTTTCTATGATTTGAGTAGTTTTCTCCAATTGTATATCATATCTGGGTTCCATCTCACTGAACTTTGTGTTCAACAATGTAGAGCTCTACAGATGAGCTTGCTCCTTTAGATGCCTTTATAGTCACTGGGGTTTATACCTCAATTTTTATTTGATCAAATGAAACCTGTCCTTTGTAACTTTCAGCCTAAGCAATCTTTATAAACTCTGAGACAATTCATGCATGCAATGTTACCTGAGTTTCACATTGCCAGGACATAGGGAATATGACGCAAACTCAGTTAGTAGTTGCAGTCATTAGAATATGGGTATTTTACGATACTTATAGTTCATACAGGCTATCAGGACTGTGGTACCACTTTGTGCCTACTGAGTATCAGTAGGTAGATTTGTTCTTTGACAGGATTTTTTGTATATATATATATTTCACCATAATGAAAGCACATGTTCTTAATGATTCAATCTATGTAAGATCTGACTTTTATCCCCTTTCTGGTAAAGCTCAAAAGAAAAAAGGTTAAGTCCTTGAAGAGGTAATGTGATTTTTGTAGATCTGTTTTGCAAAGGGAATTGAAAGAAGAGAAAAGGAAAAAAGGAATGAAGAAAATTAAACCATAGAACTATTCTTCTTATAATCATTTTCTTTGACAGGATAATTTTTAAACTTCTTTATAATATGCCTTGAAGCTTTGTCCTTCATCTAGAGTTTTATCATGTGTGAAGGAATGCAATTAATAATTTAGACAAACAATTTAAAAATAAATTCACTGTTGATAAGACTGAAGGCTCTGTCTTCAGTCTTTGTGAAATCAAAATGTAAAGTGTTTGCACTTAGGAAGTTCTAAATCTTTCCTCCAGTCACATAGTTCTTCCACTACTTCCTTCTTTTGTGTGTGAAACACATTCTAGCTAACTAGTTCAAGAACAGTTAAAATTTAAGACCCAACCTATAATATTACTGTCTACTTTCCAGTTTTTGAAATAAGGTAATATGAACAGCACAGCAAATTAAAAAAGATGATGTCTCTAAATCTTATGGGTAGGTGTCTGTCAAGACTAAAATAGAGTACAATATTCACTTAATTTGGGTTGTGGGTTTTGACTCTGTCACTTGCAGAGCCAATGCTGGCCTCTTGAGAAGTACAGAGACTTACTTTGTAGCAACAAGGGTATGGATTCCTTGCATTCAACTTGATACAAGCAGTGACACTTCATTAACTCTTTGGAGAAGCATCTCTGTCAAGGGAAATAATTGTACTAAGTTCTCTTTGTAGCCAATGGGCATGATTCTGGTTCCTGCAGCAGGCTATTCTACTCTAGCACTGCTCAAATCAGCTTCTGGAAGTATTGCTCTCTGTTTTTGACTAAAGGTACTAGTTAGGAGCTATCCTAACTTAGAGGAAATCTTTAGGCAGGAAGTACAGAAAAAAAACCATCAATTTATGTAGCAAAATATGCCAGTTTTGCTCCAGCAAAAAAGGAGAGGAATAAAAAAGGCAGTTCCCGGTTCAATTGCTGGTCTATGACATAAATAATTTTAATTAAGACATTTAAAACCACTTTGGATTTTATAATCATTCTAGATGTGTCCATATTATTGCACATCCCAAAACATTTGAGGGGAAAAAAGGAAACGAGGAATATAGAGATACTAAACCTAGCCCAAGACTGAGCCTTTCTGTCTGATATTTAAGCTAGCAAACTAGTCCCTCATAAACCTTCATAAGGCAGTGAATAAAGGCACTCCTCCAGGGAGTAAGTCAAATAACCTAACACAGGCTGTCCATTCATTACAGCAGCAAGCTTATTACCCTCACAGGATCAAAGTTCATAATCACTTTTAAAACCAGCAGGAATTGAGGTGATGCTAAAAAAACAGCATTCACTGTGCTTCTCCTCTGCCTTTTCATAGTCTTTGCAAGATTGTGAACAAATAGTTGTTACTACATCTTCCTAAACACCTGGTTCTCAGCCCAGCAAAGTACTGATATTCACATCTTCCTGGTTTAGGGTCACATGTTTATGGTTAAATCTCTTAAAAAAAATCAGGTATATAACTACTGAGAATAGAATGTTATCAAGCCTGATTACTCCATCCTCTTTCACAGAACTGGGAATTTTTTGTCATACCAAGCGCTCTTTTCAGTTGAAGGGACCACATCTATATAGTTGTAGATATACTATTACTTAGTTGTTCCTTATAAAAAAGGTACAGTTGCCTGGAGTCAACAGTGCTATGAAATGAGAAGACAACCCAAGATCGTACTCCCCCATAATGCACATGCACTTGCCACATAGAACTTCTCTTGGTCAGGCTGTTTTTTAAAGTGTTGAGGCATATTTTAAAATGAAAAGATAAGTTTTGGTGGATATTTGTAATTATTAAAGGCCACTTGTTGGCAATGACTGACTATGCTACCATTGCTATGCAGACCATTGCTATGTCTGCAAATACGTTTGCCTTAGATTTTTATTGATTATGTTTCTTTAATGTATATTCCTATTGATTGCCTATAATAAATCTTTTTTTTCTGTCCTATTTTACTCAGAAAATTTAACTCAAATTTGTTTGTAAATGTTCTTCTCTAAATGATGTAACCATGTCCATCCTGCGAGTACAGCAGACAAAATCTTAATCTACTGGACCAGCACTAGAGACTCTGAGGTCCTTTCAACCTGAATAACTTTATGATTCTGTTATATTGTGAACTAAATGGAAGAAGATGTGCATTTTAGGGAGGTATAAACAAATCAGATATGTTCCTTGGCTGTACTAAATCATTCTGATATGAAAGATTAATATAGATATATATGTATGCATACATGTTATAAATATTGATATTTATTAATGTTTAGAAGTGCCTTTTCATGTTGAACTTTTGTCATTTGAAATCTGAAGTAATATAGTTTACAAAACATGAACACTGTTACAACAGATGAACATACCACAGTCTCTAGGTAACCCATTTATGCTTTATGAGCCTGAAACACTTGCGAGGGTATCATAATTTTCCAGAGTGCCACATTATGCAAACAGATCTCTGCTCTTACTTGACAGATGTGGAGCAAAAACATGTGGTCAAACAGCCCCATAGAGCTTACATATGTGGATATTGAAGGCAAGTTATTCCAGACAAAATCACAATAAAGTTATGGTCTGCATTCTTTCTTTCCATTTGTTATTTCTTACCTGTCTTTTTTTTTTCCTTTCTGATAGCATGTTATGAATTAACATTGCATTTTTATGATATCATTACTGCCTGTTACTATCTACTATTTACACAATTTTCTTCAGTTGTCATAATATTATGGGAAATGCAAATGGGAAATCATTTCCAAGAAGTAACCTCCCCTGACTTCGTCATACACAATAGTCATTTTTAAGAGAAAAGCATATTAGCAACTGGATGGTAAAGAGCAATATGGTAGAAAAGGCACAGTAAGATTATGCTACATCTGTGCATTTCTGTATGTGAATGTGAGACTTAGACAATCTTTACAATAACTATTGCCAAATGATGGGAAAGCTGTAGAAAAGAGAAGTAAGAAAGTTAAAGGCACAGAGAAGTAAAAGTAAGAACATCCTCATAATCAAGGTTAAATCCTTAATAATTTAACCTTTGCTAAATTATTTTCATTTATTTAATATAGATTTTGTGGGGTTTAGTGTATACAACCATAATATATTGTAATCGACTATATAATATTTACTGGAAAAGCCTCCTATCTGGGTATTCTTGTCAGTGATACAGCTTCTAATTTTGATTTGGACAGAAAATGTTTGAGTTTTGTGTGAAAGGCAATTCTTCAGAAAAGTCATAGTTTCTGTGTCTGTGGCAAACCTTGGCAGCTCTTTGTCTTGCTGAAGAGAGTTTGCACTGAATAGAATTAATGTTGTGTGTTTGGCATGGTGATAATGGGGGTAACCACTAGGATGCTGGTGCTGAGTGGGAAAACAGAGCAAAATTCAGGTTGCAAGGTGTCCAGAATCTTGCTGAGGAAGTGTAGCAACACAAGAAAGATCTAGTTAATAACTAGGAATATGGTCAGGCTCACTATCAGTTGGACTGTTCAAGGGTCTACATGAAAATGTTTAAAGCAACAACATAATATTCAGCCCATGGTTCCAGAGCTGCTCACAGGACACTGTCTATAACTAAGTCAGAATATAATAGTCCTAATAGTCAGAAAATTAATAGATACGTATATATAATATAAAGTGCTTGCTGGATGTGAATATAGCAATGCGTATTTTGCTGAAAAGAAGCTTGTCTCACGACTATAGAAACCAGCATTAGGTTGGATAATGGACCGGACTGAGAGCATTTGCTGCAAAACATTTTATTAGTATGTACAAGAATGTTAAAACATCTCACGGGCTGCCTCAAAATATATATGAAATATGGAGTCCTCAGATCTATAGGGCTATTTTTCTGAAGTGCTTAATCCTGGGTGTTGTGCATTGGGGTCATTTCTTGGGAATGTAGTATTGCCTAAACCCTCGAATAGCTTCTCTATTTGCAAGAAAAACTGTAATTGACTGGTTTATGGCATTTGGAAAGAAACTAAGGACATTCTGTCACCTTGATTCAGTTATGTTTGCAATGATGCAGTTCCTCTAGTCTCTATTCCCCAGCTCTTAAGCAGATCACAAGAAAACTTCCAAACTTCTGTCTGTTTAGGAGTAAATTATTACAAAAATGTCAGTGGAGGTCAGAGGAAGTCAGATGATTAATAAACTGAATTCATATCACTTATGAATGAGCCTTAAATTTGATTTTTGTAATATTTTCTCTTCCCACTGCGCTCCGTCTCTGTATCAATGTGATATCAGTATTAAGCAAAATAAAACTTCAGCTCACCATCACTCATCATGCCATGTATAATAGAATAAACATACGAACTAAGCACATTATTCAGTTTTCAAAAGAAAATAGCATTTTTTTTCTGTAAGTGGGACTGTTTTCAACTAGTGGCTGCTTCATTAATTTGAGTGAATGAAAAGGATATGAAGAAGTCAATTGCTGTGAGCAGGCTGTTGCAAAGAGCAGGGGTGAATTCTACCTTCAATCTGCTCATTTGGCACTAACTGCATGCAATCTGTTTCTGTCCATGTGTGAAAGCTACCTGCATGCAGTCTGCTGCTTGGTAAGCCATCAAGCTGTACAGAGATTGCATTTTCAGTCTGCTGTGCACCAGAAGGCAAACCTTTAATCAGCATCTTTTGAAAGGGATCGTGATTAATAAAAATCCATGAAGTTCATTTCTGTGATTAAAGCAGCAAGTGTGCTGAAAATTCATCAGAGTCAATTTTTACCCCATTATAGTTTGAAAAATAAATTAATACATGGCTGGGTTTGTAGGTGTTCTAGGAAAACAGATTGGTCCGTCTTGCTCCTGTCTCCCAGCTGTGTATATTAAATGAGTGTCTGGGGAAATGTAAAATTTGTAGAGGACAGAGTTATTAGACAGCAAGGAAAATATGTGAACTCAAATGTTCTTTTTAATGAAGTATAGATTGCTTTTCAAAGGCGAAACTGTCCTTCATTACTTTATTCTTTTCATGTTAAGCCACAATGTGGTAAAAAGGAAGTTTAAATAATAACCAGATACTGCCTGTAAATACATTTATCTTTTCTGTTTTGTTACAGACCTATTGTATGCTTTCTCCAAGAGACTTTAATCTTGAGTGATGTTGACTCTCAGATTTCCTGATTTCCTGATCTTTTAATACTATATTTTTATTGGAGCTTTTACCTGAACGGGAATAATCACTTCTTAAAACTTCATATTCTCCTCCTCTCTTCCACGCACACATACACATAGAGTGAAAGTCTCACTCCTTCACTTTTGTAGTGTAATGTAGGCTCTTCCTGAATGTTTACAGCTTTGAGTTATTGAGACTGTGGAATGGAGAATTCCTATCCAACTTACCAAGCACTGTCTACATCTTCTGTCCTATCCACAAAGACCTCTTCTAGTGTTATTTACTATTTTCAATGTAACTTTCACATTTCTTTTTGAAACAGATCTCTAAACTGTGTATCAGTAATATATTTTTAAATAAAATACTTACTGATCATAATTAGGATAATTCATGTAAATGCTCTTTTTTCAAATGTCTCTTTCCTCCTTGGCACTATTCAGGTGAGGAGAAGCAGCCACCAATGTCTTTCACAAAACAGCCTCAGGCCCAGGCCTTGCCTCACTGCGTACTCCTATGCACTTCTGATTACCTATTCCCAATGGATATTTTCCAGTACGGTGTGGATGTGGAGTAGGCAACCCAACCCCACAGTAGGCTGAGAAGCCCGAGAGCCTGATCTTTAAAGTATTCTGTGCCACTCTTTTTGGAGAGCAATCATAGGTCTTCTCACCACAGGGATTACTTTTCAAAGAGGAGGATATTCCCCTTTTAGGAGTTGTTCTGAATGACTTCGGTCTTCCAAAACAGCTGCTTTCAGAAGTTGTCCTATATATTCTTTGCAATAAAGACAGACAGTACATGAAAGTACATGATGGTACCAAGACGGTTGTGTGCAGAATCTGGTGAAACATGTGTGCCAGTGCAGGCTGTAAATATGCAAACGGAAATACCTCCTGTTTCCTACCAGAGATATGTGCTATCCATCAGAACGAGCCCTCAACACATACGTAGACTCAGTCTTTACATGAAAGGCAGGAACTAATTGTTTTTTGGCATTGTCTTGGAAGACAGCTTCAAACTCTTTCACTTGGGTTTTTTGAACCTGGATTAGTGGCTTCCTCAGCGTTTTCCGTACCGTTCATGGCTCTGATGATTATTCCAAAACCCAATATGACATGGAGATCGATTTCTATGAAAAATAGCATATGCACTAATTCCTTAAACATGAACAACTGTTAATCAACCAATATATAACATAAATAAAACATGTTTTTTCCTTTTTTAATGAATATGCTTAAAAAAATATTTCTGCAAGTTGGTTTGTTTTTGTCTGTTTTACGAAGACAAAAAAAAGTCTTGAAATATACTTCCAGTCCATCCACCTCACACTAATATCTTTTCAACTGGTGAGCCAATTTCAACTAAATTAGACTGAAGGAAGAAAATCTCAAAGATAAATTCCACATATTTTCTGAAGCTGAATGGAAAGTAAAGAAACTAAATATGTACTCTGCTGAACTGTGCTGGCAGAATTCAGTTCCTAAGCATTATATTAGACACTCACCAGCTTTATACTTTTGAATATTTTACTGAAAAAAAATAGTATTCAGGAGAGATTTAAGGATCCCAAGGCCTATTGAAATACATAATGTCTAGGCAATGTAACTAGATATTTTGCATTGCTTGGGGAGTTTTAGGTAAGGCTTGCGGAAAGATTTAATATTTTTTACTAGAACAATTGGTACAACTGGAGAAAATAAATGTGTCTGGTACAACCCTTTCCTTTATTTGGAAGAGCTGAGCTTGTAAAAATAAGCTCTACAAGAGCCAGCACAGTACTGGTACTGACTGGTACTGATGGTCAGAGGTACTGACCATCACAAAATGATATGGAAAGGTATATATCTTAAGTGTATCCTTATCTGAGAGTTACATATCCAGTCTTGGGGTTGTACGTGAGTCTTTCCTCCACTTTGAATTGCAGTGTGCTGTCTCGGGGAGTTAAAAACACCTACTCTCAGTCTAGTCTGTCCCTTCTCACTTAATGATTAGCAGTGAGCCTAGTGGTGCTCCCTTCATCCAGTTTCACTCTGCTTTCTTAGTACACACAAAACCTGTGGGAGGTGCAGGTTCAAGGATTTTTACAAGTCAGTATTTAATTCTAGGTATAAAGCAAACCCTTAGGCTTCCTTAGGAGAGGCAGAGAGAGTAGTTACTCAGAGAGACATGAGGAGCTTGAATCGAATCTTTGCTGCATACCAAGTAAAAGGAGGACTTTGAACTACATCAGAGAGAACTCTTCTACCTATTACAGTGTTATAAATAGGGAACAGCACTTAATACCTTGTGCTAGCCACACACCAGGTGGTATGTCCTGAGAATGCCTAAGAAATGTTTGATTTTTTTAGAACTAAAGGGCTAAGTAGCAAAGCTCTGTTGGGATATGGGTGGTTTTGCCCATATCAAGAGATACTCAGGAGGTTTTAGGCAAGTGAGTAAGGATTTTGAAAAGATATGTTTTAAATCTGGGTACTATTGAAGGGAGCTCCAAATCATCAGCATGGTTTATACAGAAAATTAGAGGCAGATTTGTGAATTGGTCGCAAATATCCAAAATTCTCTGGAATATAAATTACTGGGTTGTAGTTCCCGAATGAAGTCTGGTCTTTTATTCACAATATGTCCCAGGCCATAACTGAAGGTAATAGATGCTTTTGTAAGGTCCATAGGATTGGGGATGGAAGTGAGAAAGAAGTACTTTTGATATGATACACTATGAAATACTGAGTTCAAATCTGAAAACTTTTTACATTTTAGCTGGTATATAGTTCACTGGATAGAGTCTTTAGTTGATATGCATTTTTCCAATGCATTTTATTCCATGACAGAGGAATTATTTAAGTTTCAAAATGTCTACAGTTAGCATTCATGAATGTTTTTTAATTCATTCTTTTTCTGATATCTTTTCATTCCTTCTGGATATAATGATAGGTTTCTAATCTGAGTTCTTCTGTTGCACGTTGTGATTATAATAAAAGGATCTCAGTCTAGAGAGGTCTGGAGCCCAGGAGCCTCTTGCACATGTGAAGATGTACAGTATAGATTCCCTCACAGTTTTACAACTTGGGCCATATACCCCAGGCATGGGAGGATATACAGAATGCTTCTTAAAAATAGCCAGAAGACTGTGGAATGCCCAAGCAAATAAAATGGATTTTTACTTACTTAGCAGACAAAACAATCAGAGACACTTTTTTTGCGAAGTGGCTGAAATGACTGTGGCTATCACATGAGATATTTACTTCTCGTATCTGATATTTTCAAAATACTCTCCATTTTTAGATAAAGAGAATTAGTACTTCTATAATAGAGAGGAATGAGAAGAACTGAGTGGGAACCCAAAATTGATGCAGCTCTGGAAATATCTTGGTCAATTTAACTGTTTCACTTTTCTGAAAAAAAAAATCCACCAAATCCTAAAATAGCAAAATACCTTTCTTTATCTGTTGTTAGTTATTCCTGTGTTATCTTCATTTTCGAGGAGGAAGGAACATGAAATTCTTTTCATTTTTTTAATTATTATTGATTTGTCTTTCTAATTTATAAAACCACATTTTTTTGTTTAGAAAAAAAATAAACACCCCAAAAATGTATATTTTAGCTTTAAAATTGAAAAAATGTGATTTTTTTAGTACAATTTGAAATATATTCCAAGACTTGTTTTTGAACTGCTTATTCTTAAGAAAAATGGACTTCAAATTCCCTTGTTTTACTTCAGCTACTTCTGCAGCATTTTTGGGATGTTGATAGTCATTATTTTTATGTTTCTACTGGATTAGGAGTTTATGTTTTGCTAACTCTCATGTGAGTATTTTTGTTCTGATGTACACAAACTTGGAGCAGCTGACTTTCTGAGAGCAGGAAGGTAGATACAGAATCTAACTCATATCAAATACGCAAAATAAGATAGAATGTGAAATGGAATTGAATCAAAATCTTTCATAGATTGAAAGAACTCAATGTGTGAAACATTAAAATAATGATATACAGCTTGCAATGTTTTTTGTTGATAAGTAATGCTTAATCATTAAAATAAAATAGGTTTCTTGGCTTTCTGTGAGGTTAGCATTATTGGTGCAAAATAAACTACTCTCTGTTACCAAGGTCAAATGTATTTGTCTGTATAATCTGCAAGTGTTTGGAGAAATAGCACTTGTAGGTAGGCACATAGTGGGATAGGCACCTCAGCAGCTACTAAAGATACCATTGCGAAGATGAGGCTTAGTTAGGGTGCTGTACATGACATTATTCTCATAGGTTTTCTAGATAAAAGTCTGCAGCTGAGAAACAAAAGACCCATAGGTTATCATATAGTTATATGATTCAGACCAAATAACCTCTGATGTTTCCACCATGCCTTGGCAATATGGCTAGTATGTCAGCTTTTCATAACCTCCCCCGTCTTTCAAGCACGTCTGGGCACGGCATGTTCCAACTGTGTGCATTGCCAGCCTCTTTTTCATAAGTGTTTTCATGGTTCCTTTCAGATCCCTGTGGAACTGAACATCTTATAGTCTTTGAATGTGTTTTTTTCCTGACAATGTCTTAGAGTCATCGGGAAGTATTGCTCCATTTTTACAGATGGAACACATTAGGTTCCTTGCAAAACACTGGTTGCAGTTTCTTTCCTTCAGATATAGCTGTGAGACGGAGCTACTCTATCAGTTCACTACATTAATCCTATACTCTTTTGTTTAAAGGATTTGTGTATCTTTTTTGATGTACGCATTGTCTTCATCTATGTCTTAGGCAGTGCTTGATGAATTATAATAGTGACTGCTTCCCAGCCTAAAGGAGCAGTAAGTCTCAGGAGACTGCTTGTCTCTTTGCCAGAGATTTCAAGGACTGTTATGCACACCCAGGAGTTTCAGTTTAATCAAATTCATTTTAGATATATCTGAACCCACACAAAGCTCTGAATCTTTAGAGGTTCATCTATCACTGAAAAATGCAGCCAGCGAGAGGGAGCCGGATGAATAGAAGTCAATATGCCAACTGTTCCTTCATTTGTTACTGCCATATTAATAAAGTTGATAGAGTGGAACTAATCCATCTGCTCACTATTTATTCCCTAGCAATAAGATACAATTTCACTATTTTATGAGCTCATTCTCTGATTAATTTTATAAGAATTCCTTCTAGAACATGATTTTTAATCATTTTAATCTAGTTTTGGTTATGTGCAAAATAGTCTAAAAAGTTGGATTAAAGAGAGATGAGAAGATGACAAAGCATGGTCAGTTTAAATCGAACCAGATCACCTAAAGTACAGCGAGCTTACAAAGACCTACAGAGAAGCCTTCAAAATTACATATTTCACACAAAATTTTGTTACGATATGTCTAAAATGTAAATGGAATCATCTAATATGGAAAATGGAAAAATATATTTTGTGAGAAATATATTCTCGAAGCTGGCCAAAAAGTGTGCAACCCATTGACCAACAGACAGCACTGACCAAAGGATCGTGGGTTCAGAGCAAATGAATGATTTTTTTTTTCTCATCTTCTAGTTTCCAGACATTCTCATGTTTAGGATGTAAAAATGATGCAGGATTTTGGTATGTATTGGTAGCATATAAGACCAAAATGAATTTCCTTGAGCCTATTCAAATTTTTCTTACTGTTTAGTTTAAAAGTTCTGATGTGCTGATTGCATATTGGTGTTCAGTGTTTTGTGTTGGGTGCACTCTCTGACATGATTGCCTAAGTAGAAATGACCTGTTTTTCGAAGTTAATGTCAAGCCCATCATTCTCATTGAGCACAAGGAGTTGTAATATAGGAGCAAAAATGAGAGAAAGTTTACTGAGCAAGCTGAAGCATTCTGAGTTGGAGTTTCCAAAGTTTTCAATTTATTGGCGTAGGTGTACTTCTACTGAAAGTAGTAGCTTTAGAAACAGCTTTGCACGGACAGAGTTGAGTTATTTGAGAAAAGTTTTGAAAATTCTGCTGTCCTACTTTAAATGGCAGTCAGCATGTGGTTCTCTTCACTCTGCCAAAGCTCTGACACTCCAAAAGAACACAGAAGGGCAATTTATCTCTATTATATATAAGTTTTTAGAGGAAAATTGTAGACCTCCTCTCCTCTCCTCTCCTCTCCTCTCCTCTCCTCTCCTCTCCTCTCCTC
>JAUBOD010000986.1:700813-756670 GCA_032353885.1 Nothura maculosa
CCTCTCCCTCTCCCTCTCCCTCTCCCTCTCCCTCTCCCTCTCCCTCTCCCTCTTCTTTCTCACATTTTTTATCTTTGGATGAAGGAGAAAGTTTGGAGGAAGCCTATGAGGTTAATGTGCTGTGCTACTGCAATTTGAGAGTCATCATTCTTCCATTAGGGGCAAGGTGGTAAAAAGTTACAACAGCAAGTAACAGTTAAGCCTAATTTAGAAGTACAAATACAAGTAATTCTTTAAATCTAATGGATATTTGCAACTGCAGTAGTATTTAGCTATTCATACCATGATATTAACTACATGACCACAGATATCTCTGATTTCTCTCCCTCTTACATACACAGAGGCATGCAAATGCACACACGTCTATAAGAATTTAAGACTGGTAGTTTTTTTTTAATGTTTTTTACACATCTGAGTGAAAGTATATTACAGATTTGTATTTGAGAAGAGATACTGAGCATTAGTTGAAAGCTGAAAGAAGCAAAACTTTTATTAAATCAGAAACTTACTCTATTGAAAATGAAATAAAACATACATTAATACATCTATAATAATATTTTGAGAAAGTGATGGAGTAGCATGCTCAAAAAGCTTTGTGATCTCTTTATAAAGAACAAAACTGATTCCTATTTTGAAGAATGAAAATACACTATAGTGTGCTTTGAATAGGAACAATTCTCCATTCATACAGCAGATGGACTCCAGAAAGGTTCACTCTCTAAGTATCAACCGATGTTGACTGAAATCTATGGGATAGCTTTCAGTTTTATTTGCTAGTGTTCCAAAAAGCTTTTGTAAAGATAAAAGAAAGTTTACTAGTAAAATGACAAACCAGGCTTATAAAGAGTGAATTCTAACTGTGCACTGAAGTAAATAATGCATGGGATATTTTCTTTTGATTTTAGTCCAGACATTTCAGAGTCTTTTAGTGTCTGCCTTCTCAAAATGAAGGTTTGCAGGGAGAACAGACATAGAAGAACTATCATTTATGTTTGCATGTCTGGCTCTTATCTTTGCTATAAATTATTATTTGTAAACATACCGAAGATTACAAGTTGTTTCATCTTTGGGCAAGGCAAGAAGGATGTCAAGTCACTGCAACACCTGAAGAAAAGTTAACAAATCTGCAAGTGATTATTAAAGCCCTTAAGGTGCTTTACAGTGGTGGAGCTGTAGTTATTCTATGGCTGCCACGGATTCATTTTACACATTGTATTAAATATAGCACTGATGATAAAAGATCGGTCTCCCACAAATTAAAGGTTAAACAAACAAGGTTCACTCAGGTATCCAAAATCTGTCAAGACCCTATAATTTCAGATGGTAATTATGCATTAAACACAAATAGTGTCTTTTGAGATTCATGGTCTGCATACTTCAAAAACATGTATAAATCAATAGGAATAAGTGACACAGTTTGGACTGCAAATCAATTGTGACTAATAATAAACTAGCCAGGCGAAACTGCTGTTAATGATATTGTCCAAGGAATGCAATCAGAAATATAGACTTCTTGTTTGTTTAAACACATACCCTCTGCAGAGGTATGAACAAGAAAATCCCTGTTAAGTTATTTTATGACACTTTGTTGAGAGCAGTAGCAGCTCATGTTGGAATTTGGGGCTTTCTTGAGAAGTCCTGTGCAAATTGTTTTACTGCAAGGTAGGAGCTTTCTGATGTTAATGTTAGTTTAAATAATACTGTCAATTAGCTGTACACTGTGTCCAGACCCAGAGGCTCCAAGACAAGATCACAGTTTGACACTAGAAGAAATTGTGTCATTCATTTTGTTGTATCAGCTTTCTCTGCTTATGGAACATGAAGCAGGGAATAGGACAATCACACAAAAGAGTCCACAGATGTCTGACATTTCTCTGAGGTTTTGTGCACAAAGATGACCAAAACGCTTTGAAGTCAATGGGAGGATTTTTTCGCTTTTATTTTTAATTTAAACCATAGAGGTAAATGAGGTCAGATTAAGTATGAGAAATTCATGTCATTAGAAAATCAAGACACACCGTATTTATTGAATTTCAGGATGAGTTCATGTATCTCCTTCTATATCAATGGCACAAAACCCATTGACTATTAAATTTCACTTTGAAAATATTAATGAAAAATTTTCATTTGCTCATTTGCTCATGATCTATTTTAAGCATATTATAGAGTAATATAACATATTATAGCATAATTTCCTAGAAATACTGAATGGTATTATATGACAATTGCCTAATTAATTTAATATCATTTAAGAAAATAAAAAGAATTGCATAGAAATCAGTACAGTTAAGTGAACATAAGACCAGTTACTTTTTTTGAGAAATTATATTTTATTCTTCTTTTCAACTTCAATAATAAACTTTCTGGAAATGAAAAAAACTCTAAAAGTATATTTACATTTTCATTTTATTAAAGAAAAAAAACAAGTTTTTAATTCTTGAAAATGATCATGAATAATACTTAGTTTAAGCAGAAATGGTGCCATCTGCATTTTTTTCATACAATATTTTAAAAGACTGTATTATTTTTGCATAATTTCATTAAAATTGACAATAATAATACCATTAAATAACATTAGCCGTAGTTAGATTTTCATCCTTTATTATTCTCAATTCTTGTACAATGATCTTCTTTGCTATTTTAAGTTCCTTTAATCGTTTTGGAATTTTTTAGATAACAGCAAAAGAATCTGTCATCTTATGGTAAGCTTGGCCTAGAAGTGAATTCAAAAAATGAAATTTTAGATACTAAATGTTATTCTTTAGAACTAGCAGCAGAAAGCTTCTATGTACTGAAGAAACAGCTAGCATTAGCATTATCAGGCAGCAGTTTATGTAAGAAGATTTTAATGAAATCATTTAAGGTGAGGTTTTCTGAACTAATGCAGCCATATACCTCTAAATCTTTCCAGACTTTTTACAACAAATGGAGAGAGGCACTTTCACAAGATGACTCCCTTTATCCAAAGTATACGTCTAAAACAGATCAAAAAATGTATGTGAGGAATGCCTATTTCTCTGCAGAAACTATAGAGGGAGTCTAGAATGAGCAGCTTTTTGAGCCATACATGCAGTAGAGATCTGAAATTTTCTAAAGAATCCTCCAAATCCAAAAATGCCAGTAGGTGACTGAACATTATAGCTGTAAGCACAAAACAGTGATATAACCTGTTACTTAAAAAGTAAGAACCCACATGTGCTAAGTCTTGTAATGGCCAACTTGAACATTCCCTGATAAATTATTGGTAGCTGGTGATGGTTCACAGAATCTTTAATTGCCCTTAAAATGCCTTCTAGACAGAGAAGTATCCAAGTTTTCTAAAGCCATGTAACACTTTTCACTTGCAAATTTTAAGAAAGTTAAATTTAAATTGATTGTCATTCTAGATTGTTAATGCTAATTTTTAGGCACTTTGCATTAATCATTTTACATTTCCTCTAATATCTTTAAAATAAAGCAGAAATGATCAAACTTCAGGGAACTTATGATCCTTAATGAAATGTGTGTACAGTGCATGCAATGCCATTAGCAGACTCTGGTTCTTTAGTAATCTTTGTTGGTTCAGTAGTGAATCTGTATTCCAATATCCAAGCATAATCATAGATAAAATAGTTAGCCATGACATAACCATGGATAAAATTGTACATCATCTTGTTGATAGTGCCTGAGGTTTAATATGGAATACATCATATGTGAAGATCCATTCACAAATAATAGTTACAATTGATCCCTTTATTACTTTATATAATTTATAATAATAGTTTATTACTTTATATAATAAAGTTTCTTAATCCCTCTATTAACTCAAAAATTTTGCCTTGAACTTTCCTTTCTCCTTTTCTGAATGTTTCTCTTTTTATGTACTTGCATTTCCTGAAGCTAAATTGGAGTGTTTCATGACAGAAATATGCTTTGTATAGCTCTAGATATGCATACAAAAGTACTGTGGGTAGATAAGAAAAGACTACATGATAAGTAGAGACAACATTACATTCATGTTGTATATATTTACATTTTCTTATACCTTTAGCAGAAGTAGTATCTGCTGCAGTGACTGTGAGTTTGGCTTTTATTACAAATCACCATGGAAAAAGAATTTAAAACTTCTTATTAAAATATATATTTAAAAGCAAAGGATGAATAAACTGCAGATCCAACCCCATATATCCTCTTTCCTCTTTAAAAGTCCTGGAGGAGCATAGGTGCATGGCTGTAATTGACACTCATTTCATTTTATTTCAGGACTGTGGTTCTCAAATTCGTCCAGAGGAGTCCTGTGGCTTGCAGCCTCTGTCTCATGAATATCTCTCAACAATGTCAGAAACGATGTTTAAGACATGTGAAACTGGAGACACAAGGGGTTTGTACTTAATTTTTCCCTCTCTGAAAATTAATTCTTGCACCTACCTAAAATGAAATTACAAATTTTGCTTTTGCTCTGCTTAATGTGCATGCACTAACCTATGTACAAGAAATGAAGTTAACTGCTTGTAATGGTTATAGATTTATAAATCAGATTAATTAACATGACCATTTTATTTTAGCAAGTTCCTAATCAGTGATTCCTAGTACAGCACTGCTTATATTATTGTCTTGTAGCCTTCATAGTGCATTGAAATACTTCTATCAAAACTATTTTAAAACTATAAGTGAAAAGAGAATATCTCCTCAAAAACAGCTTTTGAAAAAGAGCACAACATTTTCACCCATTTATGTTTTATATCTGTTATTCTATATATGAAACACGAGTAATAATTTCAATTTAAGCAAGCAGTAAAATATGTGTTTTTATTTATAGCAATGCCTTGTAGTTTAAATATCGGGATAGACAAATTAAACATGCTGATTGAAGTGACTGTTGTTAAAATAATAATTATCTCACAGCAAATATAAGCATGATATTTCTTTGGTTTGCAATAACACAGATCAAAATAGAATGATAGATACATGCTAATCTTTATATTACAGCTGCATAGAGATTTATGCAGATTTAGTTCACAAATGTGAGTAACTCACAGGACTATTCAATCCTGTTTTGCATGGTTTAATTTTTTTCTGGATTGGACGATTTTTAATGTTATTAATAACATAGCCTGTATCTCTATAGTCTAGTAGAACAATGTATTTTTTATAGATAGGAACAGTTTCTCACAATGTTAGACTTGCACAAACTCCTGGAATAATCACTACAAAGTAGAAAGAATCTGGGCAAATTTCATGAATTAATCACTCCATATGAAATATTGAGGCATGTATTATTATTGTTCAGTATTAAATGAAAGGAATATGCAAAGGAGACACTTCTGCACCTGGGAACATATTTTCATCATGCAGCAATTTATGAGTCACAAAGAAGCCCAGCGCAACCCATGCTACTCAATCAGGGCATAAATATCTTCACTAAAAAGCTCAAACTAAATTGGCAGAAGAGCTGTCTGGGGCAGATAGTCTGTTTCTCCTGTTAAATAAAGTGGTGCTTTTTAATACTACATCTAGCCAAGTGAGGCTAAACATAAACTATTTTCATAGCCTTACTGAGAATATTATCTATGTTTAGAAAAGAAAGAAATTCAGGAAATAGAAAATCAAAGGATGGGTCTAAAAGAACAGGAAGAATCCAAGCCTACACCTTGGATTTGCAGTAGCTGGCTTTAATCAGCCAATGGTCAGTTTTAATGTAATTTAGAATTCATGCATGAATTCTGGAAAGCATTCCTTTATGTGCAAATTCATTCCAAATTTGTAACAACTGATATCCCATTTCTGACAGGGAGCATTTTTCTAACACTCATGAGAGTAATTTAAAATTCTGAACTAAATTAGCAACAGCATCTCTTCTTTCAATTGGCTAAATTTTGTGAATAGTCAAGCAGTCTCCTGTTTGTTCCAGAACCTTATCTATATAGGGTTACCAAGGTACTATCATAGTGTTACATTCCAAGATTCATTGGCAAATGGTAAAATAAACTCATTACCCTTAAAGGAGTGCAACTCTTAAAAGGATTGCCTCAAATAGCTGTTATCTATGCTACAAAAGTTTGTTAATTAATGCAGGTGTGGGCAGGCCAGCAGAGAGAGAAATGAAAACTTAATTCCACTGATGCTGATATTAAAGCTTAGAAGTCTGCCTTGCACCTTGGTATGGCCAAGATTTCATGCCTCTATTCTAGTCCTTTGGTATAGTGTAATACAGTAATTCAGGATCAAACCAAAGGAGAAGCTAACTGCCTTGGAAGGGGGAATAAAGTGCATCATTTTACCCAATTCATTTTTACCAATCTCTTTCTTTGTTCTTTTCTTCATTAACTACAAAATATTTATATTGAACAGGAGCAGTTTCTGCCTTGGACCATGGTCCAAAATGACGACAATCTTTACAGCCACAAAATCCTTTCTCCTTTAGGAAAAATGAACAAACAACAACAACAACAAAAAGCCCACTGTGATTTAATGGGTTTTCAACCAGGCTATCACAGAAAAAATAGTCGCCTATTCCATATAGCTCCACTATTAATAATATTAAGGAAGTAAGTGCTAGCATTGAGTTTGTCTCTACCAAAAGAGGGATAGACAGTTCATAAACACAAGAATAACAACCATATGCTTACTTAAATACAAGATAAAGAATCCTAATAATTTTCTAAAGCATATTTGTTTTATACTATTTTAGGAGAGTGGTTTATGGGAGTACTGGCAATGTATCTCATAATAAGCAGATGGTCAATGCGTGCAACTACTAAGCCCCTTTCATAAGCCGAACAGTCTACTTTCACTCCTCCCATGAAAATTTTCCTACTACATCTAAGTTTTCATGAAACCTTTTTTTTGACAATTTTTAGTTTGGGGCTAAACTTAACTGGATGGTACCTGTCTCTTTCCGACTGTCCTTCAATAAATTCTAGGACACTCTGACATAACTATTAGGATCAATACTACCTCTTTTAGGCAACAAAACTGTGCTGAAAGCTATGTCAAAAAGCCCAGGAATCTAATCCTTCTTACTCTCCTCTTAACAGTCTGGTCCTGAAACATCTTTCTTTCCTCTCCTTCTCTGTACTGAAATAGGCCATTTGCCTTTTAGCCTCCCCTCTGGATACATCTTCACCCATGGGAATCACAGAAGCAAAGTTATATAGCTGATTGGAAGGCAAGGGAGTGCATATATTCTGCCCTTATTATGCATGAATAGGCTCTAGTGAAAATCACTCCATGAGGTTTTACTTAGAAAGACTTTTTTATCTGATAAGATAACTGATGCTGCTGTTTACCCAAACATATTTGCCTGGGACTCTTCCATAGTTCAAGTGCAAGTTACAAGGTTTTCTTGCTTCTGAGGTAGCACCTGACTCTTTCAAGGCCTCTGGTTCTGGAGTGCTGCTTCCCTCAGCCTCCCACTTAGCTCTTGGCCAGATAAATGCTTGTAAACAGCAATCTTGTTTTCTGCATGCTATAGGCTGTCAAATATGGCAAAGCACAGCTGTGGCGCTGGCTGTGATTGCTTAGTAAGAGCAATCACATACTCTAAGGCCAAATCGGCATTGCAGACATTGACCTCTGGAGCTGTTTGCTGAGCTCCAATGAGACACTGACCCACGGTAGCAAGGCATCAGGTACAAGAAACTGTGCATCTCTGTGATTTTTCTTGCTCTGTGCCTTTTCTTGTACTCGGGTACAAGATACTGTACATCTCTGGGCTTTTCTCAACGTAACTCTGTAAAAGCAGATTTTGCTGGGATAGCTACATAGACACTACTCCCAGTGTCTCTTGTCAGGCCACTAATGAAAGTATTTCTCGTTTTACTATAAATACAAATTCAACTCCCAGATTTTCCTGTGTTCCATCAGAAGCGAAGTCCCACTTGACTTCCTGAAAGATTTTTGATTTTAACAGCTTTGGAGAACAGGAACAACTAACTCATTTACTTTCAAGTTTATGTAACTGATGCCTGATAGCCCACTATTTTTTATTAATCTCATGTTATGCTCCTAAATTGCAAAATCATTTTTGAAAACTGGAATTAGGCTCTAATAAGTCATGCAGGTTATTCATCTGACCCAACTTTCATCACCTTTAGTGTATTTCTGTAGTCTAAGCCAGTTGTTTTGATTTTATCAATGTAAAGGAATTAAAATTTCTGAAAATCATCCTCTATATTGCTCCATTTCATCATAAAGGGTCTACTGCCTCATTTCTAAATGATAGAAAAGATGAGTCTTGTTTTCAATGCTTTTGCGATTATTTTTGCATCCCATTTTTTCTCCCTCATCCTAGCCCTTTATTGGATCTTTATTGTACCTTTCCTTTTTAGAAATGATGAAATGCTACAAGCAAGACAGTGAAATAAAAAATGAGTTCATGCACAACCACCAAATTAGAGCATTCCCAGTTCCTTCAGAGAAAGCTAATACTCTTGTGCTTTCTGAATGGAAAAGGATTAATATAAAAGAAGGAAACAGACCCTTTGGTGAGAGAGGGAAGAATCAGAAATAGGGACAACTCCAATGACAAAATGCTTGACAGTATCTCACTTCCTCCGTAGAGAGGCTACTCACAGAGATACCAAGGCGATGCTGACACCACTTTGCTGTTTTCCAGGGCAGTGGATAGTCCCTTGCCTCAGCTGCTCCGACAACAGGACCTGCGACTGGAGGGAAATCACGTGGCGGCCACATGGCTGCCAATACTCCGTGCTGGCCAGGCCTGAGCTCCAGCAGTGTGTGGAGGGCAGGAGGGTGCGTACATCCACATATAATATGTGGAGTTTACATCTGAATTCATTTGCATTTACTTGGGCATCTACTGTCCTTAATTTGGCAAAATGATTTTATGATTGGTGTATTACAAAAATCCTTACTTTTTACTAGAAGAAAAAAATTGGATGGAAATCCACAGGGATGAAAACCAACAATTACCAGTAATTCAACCTCGTTCTTGTGAACTACCATTTAGCATAGACCTAAAGTCACATCAGTGGAGTTTTCAGACCTAAGGCATACATACTTACTACTTAAACCTACCATGCTTGGTCACAGTGACTGTATAAGTGCTGGGAATGAAGAATGGATTTGCTCTAGTTGTTACAGTTTGTCTTATACCTTATATGCAAGTTTGGTTTCCTGGGCTGCATACCTAATGCATGGCATTGCTTGTGCACGCTAATCTTACCAAGTCTTCTTGCACATTCTTTTCTTATAGTGAAGCTTCTAAAGTGATTACTTGGAAAAACAAGATCTCCTTAATAGGCATGGTATGACTGTAAAACAGTTGACAGAGTTCTGTTACCTGAGGCTCAGGTACATTACTAAGGATACAAGTATCCACAAAGTAAGTAATTAATTCTTATAAAGATATTACAGTGTACTGTCTAGGTAAAACAGTAAATTACAATGACATTTTGATGAAACCTGAGATAATTTCCATGCAGAAAATGCAAAAATACTAGTCCTTCAATTAACATTCCCCTCTCCTTTTCTGGTTATTTCTTATCCTGAACAAAGTTCTTCATTGCCACATTATTTCCAACAGTGGTTTTCACCATTACTACAGAACTTTGTGTTTATCCTCTCATATGATCTTACTTGCATGATCCATATCCTAATAGAACTACATTAACATAATAGTAGACAAAACTTTGTAAAATTTTGTAAGACTAATTACACTTGCTTCCCTTTCTGCTTATTTTGCAAAAGTCTGTCTTCTCTGTCTAATAACTATTGTGGGTCTGCAAAAATATGCTGAAACATTATTCCTGTCTTAGCACATGTGTTCTTTTAACTCATTTATTCCTTGACAGTCATTTTCAAGTGCATGTTTCCTTTTTGGTTAATTTCTTCTATATCTCTGCATTTTTGGTTTCTTTTATATTTTTTTCTGTAGTTAGACTGCAGTAGTAACTTGATCAATCATTTCAGAATAGCACCTATGTTTTTTTCACCAAAATCAGAATTTTTCGATTCACGTCTCTCACATCAATTTAAATCTGTCTTTCTTTATATATAAATCAGATAATAAATGTCCTCATGATTGGACAACAAAGACCTGATTTTATCAATATTTAAGGCAAATTTTAGGCTTAACTTTACATAGTCTGAGCAAAGTAACAAAGTTAGCTAGTCACTGAAAAAAAAAGATTTTTGCCTGTTAGTTAAGCTGTATGCTAATTAAATCTTTTACGTACACTAAATAAGGTAGTTATTGAGCAGATGGTGAAGTATAATTCTTTTGATTAAATTTTCATACAATAGATCTTGGTAATCATTTTATACATATTTATATATTTGTATTTGTAATATTAGTTTCAAATCATTATATAACTTGGCTTTAGGCATTACAGTCACTGAGTTCTCCCTACAAGGTTTGAATTCCTGTTCAAAGTTCATCCTGAACTAAGGCAATAAGAACACCATACATGCCACATAATTACAAATTCTCCCTCTGAATAGCAGAGATATGTGTGATTATAGCATGGTTGGGTCAAATGAAGTCTTGTCTTTCAACAAAATACTAATAGCCTCTATTACTGAATTATTCTTTTGAATATCATTCTCAAAAAATGTTCAGACTCATACAAAGTTGAATAGGAATCCAAGGTAAAGAAAGCAGTGGTAATTATGAATCACTTCTATCTTCTTTAAATTTTGTTCTGAATGAAAATATGGTTTGGTTCCAGCGTGATGATCTGCTAGTCTTCATTTCTTATGCTAAAGCATCATAAGACGACTTTGTATATTGCATAAGTGTCTGATTATGTCCTTTTCTTGAAGAAGAAGAGGTGCTAACCTCTTATCACTGCCAATTTCTAACTATAATAACCGCAGATTCTTTTGTTATATGCCCCTTTAGTTTTATACACAAAAAAAAAGAAGAAAGAAATATTTGTTCTTCTAACTCTAATGAATGTGAAAGTAAGCAAGTAATAAGTTAACTACTTCTGTGCTCTGTCTTTGGTGTGGATTAATTTAAACAACTAATGGAAATAGATGAAAAGTTAATATTAAATGCAGTACACTTAAGACCATCTGCATGTTAAAATGTAGTTATTCTAGTATGGTTATTCTAGTTTTCTCATGTTTCATATCACAATAAAAAATGTAGCTTTCAGATATTTTATTTCATTTACGTATGTATTTTTTTCTGAAATATAATTATCATCATTCAAACAGAGCATTTCTTTCCTACAAAAGAATATTTCTTAAATTTTGTTTTCTAATTTCAGGCTGCTTCTATGGCTTATATCAAAGTTTATTTATTCAGAGATTAGCTCTAAAAATACATTCTCCTTTTCCATAGCAGAACTTAATTTACCCTGAATATGGCTTCGAATGCTTTCGTATCTTCATTAACTACTATTTTAATCCACATGCTTATGAAACTGTGGTAGAGCTTGAGTTGTCCCTGTTCCATGAAAACACAAAGACCACCTATAGTGAAACAATAAAATTCAAATTAGTGGAGGCCTGAGAAAAGATATACGTTCAGGAACAAAAAAATTTAGAAGAGACCTTATTCGATTTTATGATGTGTTAGCAAGATTAATCAACCATATGTTTTTCAGAGATGATAAACAGGAATCTCCTGAAGCATTTAGTCTAAAATTATATCTGTCTGAGTGGATTTTGTTCATTTTAATATCTGCAGTCCTTTTCTGGACAATAAGATGCAAGTTATATTGTTCTGTAAATACTAGTGCTTGAGGAAGTACATACATATGCTCTTCTTGTATCAAAGAAATAGACAATCTTAAATAAAAATGATGGCATTAGTATTATAGCTGCTCAACAAATCCTCTGTAATTGTGCTTAATAAGCACTTTTTGCAAGATTTATACAATTCTCTTAAGACATGACGCTGTGATTTTTTTCTTAAAATAGGTGAAAAGAAAGGGGCTATAACAGCAATTAGCTGTCCATTAAGAATTATATAGAAAACTGGCCTCAATAGAAAGGGAGTATGTATTTGTTTATCATTCAAAAATTATTTAGTCTTGTAAGTATTTAGTCTGGTAACAAAGTACCATTGAGTCATATGCAATTAAGAACAGGAAATATGAAAAGGCAATATTTGCTGAAGTACTTAAAATTCAGCTGTTAAAACAGTAATTTTAGCATAGAATTTCTTAATAACATTTATGATTAAGAGTATTTTGGATTTACAGGTGTTTAAATTTCTTAAGTGTGGTTAATTTATAATGATAGGTCTGGTTAAGAAGTGAATTCCACTATGCTTACACAACCTATTGAAGTCTGAAAGTTATAATGGATTTTTTTCACACAAATATTTGGCAACAAAGGACACTGAAAACATCTGTCTGCATGAAAATGTTGTTCTGTGTCTAGTAAAATTATAGCCTTATGTATGCCTGATCTTTTAGTCATCCATCAGACAAATTCTCCATTGACCTGAACAGCCCATGATTAAACTTTATTAACTGTAAATAAAATGAAATATGACATATTCTAAACACCTGAACCATTATTTTGCTCATGAATGTTGTAGAGCTAAATTCAAAATTATCAACAGAACTGTTCACTTAAATAGTTATTAAATACTACATGGTACATCCATAGTGGTAAGCTGGTGCAACTGAATGATATAAATGTTGCTATAGCTACCACACACTCAGTTACATTGAATTATTATATTCTGATTTGTTGAATCTCTCGTTTAATTGAAGAATGTGAGTTTTTATGCTGAGGTTTCCCTCTTTATTTCTGTGATGTCCTGCTTCTCTTTTGGGAGAATATCCATTTAACAATTACAGCACACACAGTATACTGGATGTGTAAAGCTAAGATTAGGAACCTTACTGGATGAGGAATGTGTGGTAGACATTCTTCAGTCTTCTGATATTACTTGAGGAAATGTGTCTGGACCCAAAAGATTGTCTGTTTCTTCCAGCTATACTGAGAGGTTGAAAAATCCTGTTCTGACTTCTATCATTCCCTACCTGTTTTCAAAACACCAGGGTAACAAAAAAAGCACTGTTGTAAATCCCAGTTTGTATTACTTGTAGTGCCAAGAACCATGGCATTTAAGGACTAAGACTGTTACTGTAAAAAAAAAATCTCAAATTGCTTTTTTCCCCTGGTACGGATCTTCTCAATGACTGTGCACATTGCCCTCTCACTGATAGTTTTCTCCTTCAGACCTTATCAGCTCACTATCCCTGTGCAAGCTTGAAAAGTCACAAATGGATCCACTGCTTAGATGTATGTGGATGTGTAGAAATTTTAAAGTTATACAATGCTGAAGTATTTAATAGAGTGAACAGACTATGTGTGTGTTTGGGGAGAGTTTTTTTTTTTTTTTAACGTGAAAAAAAAGGAGAAAGAGTCTGGTGACTTTAATTTCAGTTTTTGATCCTGTGCAGTGTTTGACTTGGAAAATCTTGAAAATGACACTTTGGCTTTAGTTGGACTGATAGAAGACACAGTGTCAACAAAGCAGTACATTTTTTTATCATGTCTTTTTGACCTTGTCCATAGTTCTTCTCTCCTTTTTATCTTTATTAAATGTTCTGTTATTTCAATTCATCAGAACGTGAAATTATACTAAATACAGTTGCAAGGACAAGATGACAGAATTGTAGTTATATTAGAATGGTGTGAATAAAAATGCCACTTCTGCCAAATCCATACAGTTTAGTGCCGCATATGGTCCTTTGTAATTATAAAGTACTGTAGTTAGTGATAAAAAATGGTATTATACGATATAAGATTTAAAGGAGAAACAAACCTTTAAACCAGTTCCACCAGCTGGTGCATAACCTAAGTAGAATTGTTTGTAATTGCACTAATGAAGTTCCATGATTTGAAGAAATGCTTTCACTCATTTTACAGTTTAATAATAGCCTCACTCACATTACAGTTTAATATCCTTACTTATTAGTATCTGAGAACTGCTTTTAAATTAGAAGTACATCTAGATACTACAGTGATGGATATATGAAACAAACTGATTTAAGAGAAATAGATATAGACAAGCTGGAAAGATTTAAAAATCAGAAAAACTGTATTTTAAAATCTCAACTGACTTTAAAATTTTGTCAGTTTTAAATGCAGACTTACCATCTTTCTCATTGTAAATAGCTTGGTGCATTCTTCTATATGAGAAAGAAGGAAAGAGTGAGTATCCAACTAGTCCTTTTGTTACAAAGGACCATTAGCTACTGCGAGTCTTCAGCTGGTTTAAAGAGACTTCTTCTAATATAACATGAATATTGGAAATTCCATTAAATGTGTAATCAGTAGCTATTTGAGAATTTATTCTATAAAGCAACTTGCAACTTTGAGAGATTCAGGATAGGAGATAAAATAATCTCTATGTGCACCATGAATATTTTAGATTACTTGCTACCATACATAATCTGTCAAGGTCTTCTCTGCAGACAACAATGGCTCAGGTTACAGAAAGAGCAGTCAATGCTCTTTCTTGGTCCTGCCACCAGATTGTGATATGTTCCTCTTAAACTGTTCTAATACTATAGGAATTTCTTATAATTGAAATTGAATCAGTTTCCAAAACTATGGTGATTCTAAAGGGACAGGTTAAACAGTGATGCACAAAGTGACAGGAATCCAAAATATTTTCACTATGTAAGAACTCTGAGAGAAGCTTTGCAAGCTTGTTCTTAAACCTGAGTCATTCTGTACAGTTTATTTTTGTTTTGCGTAATGAAATATTCAAGGTGAAAGTGGTAAAGCATCAAAAACCAAATAAACAACAAAAACCCAAGTTACAGGGTGCCAGCTACTGTGAATAGAAAGAGAGCCCAGGACAGTGCCAAATGCGGAAAGGAAGATGAGTGAAGACAACTTGTTATTGTGTTATGGCTGTGAGGGGTTTGACTCTCGGTTTTACATTTGTGTTCCTATATGTGCATCTATGTCTGAAGTGACTGTGGTAATAATATGACACACCGTTTCATTGGCAAACCATAGTGAGTCTGGATTCTCTTTGCCTTTGGTCATTGCTTGCATGCTCTCTTCAGCGTAAGGAAATGTCAGCCCTATCAACTAAAAATAGGGAAGTGCATTAAAAAATCATATGAATTTCTCTACATGGTCTCCAAATACAAAAATGCTTTATTTTCTGAGATGAGTAGGATCAAACTTAGATTCTATTTCTTTATTCTTTCACAACTTCAGAGTAGCCCAGTAAAGTTTGAAGCGAATTTTGTCAGACTGATGGAGTTTTAAGATGTCTTCAGGCAAGTCTCTCTCATTATCATCACGTCACACATATACCAAGACTCACTTCGGAGTCTTTGCCACCAAAATAATCCTCTTACCAAAATAATCCTCTTTTACCCCCTGAAATGGCAAAAATATTTTTTCTTTGCATGTATGATAGCTACTGCATTCATTATTATGTGTGTTATTTAGATTTAAATTCTAAAGATTCACATTTATGTAAAACAGATACTGTGAGATACACTCTATAGCAACAAACCACATGATGAACTGGAGGAACTACAGCAGGAAGTTGCAAGTAATCAAGAGAGGCTTTCTATTAGCAATTAGAAGTAAATATAAATCTAAGTAAAAAAAAAAATGACCGCGAAGGATAAAAAATACAGAATTATAACTATACAGCTGTAATCATCCATAACTTACTTTTTGTCTTTTAACATGACATGAGTTTTTGTTAATTACATCAAAAATATTTTGCTAAAAGAAAATAGTAGCATTGAGATGACAGGACTGGAAAAGTGACAGCTCACAGAAAGAATTTTTAGACAGTCTCAAACAGGATTTGTAAACCTCCAGCCTAGCAATACTCTCTCATAAGGATTATGCTTTTGCAGTGTGTAACTACCAAAAATAAATCACATCCTTTCTTCGCATCCAAAGATTCTTTTCATAGGTGACTCAACTAACAGAGGAATGATGTACTATTTAATAGAAAGAGTAAATGAGACTCTTCAGGAATGGCAAAAGATCCATGATGTTAAATGCTATCACAATATCAACGAAGGGAAAACATTTATCAGTTACTCCTACTATCCCCAATTTTGGATGAGTGCAAACGAGAGACCAACATTCGAGAAAGCACTAGAACAACTGCTGCAGAGGTACAGTATAAAGTCTATCGCTGGCTTGCCTGTGTTTTCATTCTATTCACAAATGTGTTTAACAGACTTTACAATTAAAGTCAGTAAACAATTAAGTATAATGTGTGCAGACCATATTGTGTGGTTGAAAAATAGCAGAAAATGACATCAAGCCTCTGATCAGGATGCCAGATACAGTTCACTGAAATGTAATGCAATGCAGTTAAAATGTTTGCCATCTGTTTTAGGGCAACATGTGTTGTTTTTGCTTTCTGGGTTTCAGATCACGTCCCCTTGAGAACACAGACCAGACCGTATTAATTGTAGGTGGTGTTCAGTGGCTTAATTCCAATCACCTGCAAATTATTCAGAAGGTGTTGAACAGGTAATGTTATGTACTTAATGTTATTCCAAGTCACATCTTGATCTCATAAGAGAATCAACTTCACCAAAAAAAAATATAAATATACACATTTCATTTGTTTTCTCATGAGTGTACATTTAACTGAAAGAAAAAAAAAAGGCAGTATGTTCTAATGTGCCTGTAAGTAAAATGTACGTACTTCTTTTTATTTACCAAACAGGGAAAATCTATCAAATATTCTGGTGATTATCAAATCTATAGGAATGGGCTTCCACCTACCTGTGGATGGAATACATTCTTTATCACAGGTAAGCTACATATGTATTTGGAGTGCATTTTCATGGGAGACTTGTCATTTCAGCAATAATTTTACTGTCTGGTCAAAATACTTTACCACCTCTGCTGAGCAAGCTTTAAGTAGATCAAGCAGATCAGAGAAAGAAAAATATTTGGATTTGCTAATTTGGGTTGCTGATGCAGATTCAAACCAATTACAGCTAATTCATGGGTTCCACCATAATCAGAAAACTATTAGAGAAATTAGGCTCAGTCATCTGTTCTAAGAACTAGAAAAACTTCCAATATGAAGCCTAGTGCAAAAGTTGAGAAATTGAGTTGTAGATAGGCAGGTTGTTCTTTGCACTGCATAGAGCACAGACCCTCCTCAGGCTTCAGCTTTCCATAAATCTATCCTAAACATATGAACATACGAAAGCAAAACATTGCAAAGCAGCTGGAAAGTACCAGTGAGCCTAGCCTGTTATTTATATGTTAATAGGGTGTTACAGTCAGTTCCAATAATGTGCACAACTCTCAGAGCAACAGATGGGATTTTTAATATATTGTGTAGCTCATTCAATATTTTTAGAGAAATTCTCTATTTATAACATGTAATAGAGAATACATATAAAATATGTGGATGAGACAAAGCTGGGAAGTGCTGCAGGGCAGAAGAGAATAAACATTGGCCATCATGGCTCATGTAACATTCCAGTTATTCACAAGTGTTGAAAAGAGAAAATAATTAGCTGTCATAGTTTACACACAATACTGCCACATTGGAGACTGACATTCACCTATTTTTGCAGTCATTACATGTTGCTTTATTCAGTATGTGATTTATTGTTTCTCTTATCATTCTTTTAGTTACTGAGACTTCCTGGCTAGCTTTTTCCTATTCTTTCTTTCCAAGTTAGTAGTATCTGCCTTGCCTTTATTGACTTTCTTCTTATTGATTCCAGCCTTTTCTCTGACTTATGTAGATGCCCAATTAGGATAAATTAGGGAAGTAGTTGGAATCAAAAGAATTATTTTAGCTTCTGTCATAGATTTCAGCAGCATTAAATTCTAGATAGAGCAATTACAGTGTGTACCGATATTACTTTTCAATATCTGAATCATAAGCCAAATTATCCATGTGGTTTGGATGCTGTAGACTTGTGGAGTAGTACCCCAGCTACTCTGAAAGCCTTTCTGTCTACAACATCAAAAATGCCAGCTTAATAAATTTATAGCTGATCTTTGTTTTATTCCTGTTCTTCTTGCAGTATCTTGAGAAATAATAAATATTCTGTTCTTCAGTATGACTATTTCAAAGATTCCCATGGCACTGCAGTCAGTCACAGTGACTTTAATTTGAAGCTGAACACATCTTGTCCAGAGAGATTTCATGATTTCTTAAACAAACAAAATGTAATAAACATTTTTTTATCTGACATATTCCATATTACCTATTTTCATGACTTAATTTAGAGTAATTCATATCTGGAATGTAGCAATTGTTAGAATACAACATTTAAACAGTCCTTTTGATAATGCTTTAATATTTGAATATTTCATCTGGAATGCAGAAGGAAGTGCAAAAGTTATGGAATGAAAACTTGGTGATTCTGGATACAGCAAAAAATTATGGTTATGAAGTTGTTGACACCTTTGTCATCACAATGGGGCGCTACAAAGAATTCCTGCAAGGGAAGTGTGGCTGTCATTTCCATGAGGTAATAGCTTATAGTTTTTGGAGGGAGCGGGATTCGGGGGAATGTTCTTAGTTATTTTAAAGAGATTGTAGCTGCCTGATTCTTGAGGGAAAAAAAAAAAGAAATAAAAAATGTATCCCCAAAGCATCCCACAAATATCATAGTCATGGCTCAAATTTAGGCCAGAATAAAAATCACAAAGATCACAGACAGTATGAAGGTACCTGTCACTTGCTGCTCAGACTGGAGCAGGACCTGAGGACTGGCTAAATATGATTTAATGCCTCACAATAAAAACAGGCATACTTTGTTAAAAGCTAATTTGTACAAAAGGATATTACATTTTCCATTCTTTCATATTATTTGCAGTGCATTATATATTCCTGCTGCTTTTGGATCTATTCAGTTTATCTGTTTATCACACCTCAGCCCTACAACTGTTTGTCTTACACCTTCTGGCCTTACAACAGACCAGAGCTGTTCAGCAGACTGCCCTCAAACCACTGATACATTGACAATGGAGCTTAAAATAAAGATCTGTCTTCCTGCTGTATGTTTACTTTCATGTGCCTGAGAAAGGGCTATCTAGAATAGTTAGAATAATTGACTACATCAATAGAACACAGTAAGTCATTCATTCTCATTAGTGTGAATAGTCCTGTTTTCATTTTCTCTGAATGTCTGTAGGGATTGTACTTCATCTTACAATCATTGGAATTAATGAAATGGGCATTGTAAAATATGGCATATTCAAAGTTCTAGCTAGGAATCTTCACACAATACTACAAATGACAAGGGTCCATGAATTAAATCAAAAACAAACAAACAAATGCATTATTATACCTGGGCACAAAATCAATCTGAAGGTTGCCAAACCAGAGAAAGTAAAGAGTTTGCAAAAACAAGATATGCAAAGCTTTGCTTTCCTTAGGATATATTTTGGGTGTATTTTGTGTCTCTTTTTATGAGTGCTCTTCCCCATCATGAAAAGAAGTTTTTCCCTTTTGGCTTTGCATTTCTTGTATCTTCCTAGGTTCAGTTAGCCACAGCAGCTTTCATGTGTCAGATGAAGGAAATGTTATGAAGGAAGACTAAAAAAAAAAAAAACTTGAAATTCCAAGTGACAATAGTAAAATTCAGACATAGATTTCAGAGTAGAATCTTGCTTACTGGTCATGCTCTTATCTAGTTAGTGAGCATGGACATTTGCTTGTAGCTATTGGATTGTATTCTCTCAGACACAGTGGTCACTACAGCAGAATAAAGAGAAAAAAGGAGAAGGAAAGACAAAATTAATAATGAGGCTTTGAATATTCTTAAACCTCAAAAAAGAAAAAAGAAAAAAAGACCCAGTCTGAGGCATAACTGTCTTTCCAGATGATAAATATGTCTTCAAGGTGGAGAGAAGATAGCAATTGGCCAGGACCAGCACAAGGGTCACTGAAGCAGTGTGTAGGAATGGGAGCTTTATCTGACCTGTCTGATCTCATGAACTGAGTGTGGAAGTCACAGTTGATTTCTAGCCCCTCAGCAGCTCATATGTTTACATCCCTCTGCTGGGGCTTATATCCCCCTGTGAGACCAAGCACAGCACACATGGTTAACTGATCCTTTAATCTGTTCTGCACAATATGTAAGAGAGAAATGGACACAGCTTGGTCTAAATGAAGCTGGGAAAGGGGGAGTAAATCATAAACCAGGTATTTATGCAATGAATAATCAGTCCTGGGAAGTAAATGCCTCTCTCCGTTTCACCCAGGCATACACTGACCCTCTTTTTTTTCTAGAACCCAGATGTTGTTTTCTTCGTGGGTCATTGCAATGCTCACCATTTCCAGAGACTTTCTGAGTAAAATGGAGAACTTCAAAGTGAAATATTTCAGATGCTTTGTATAGAACTGGGTGAAAAACAGCAGGGTGTGATCAGTCATCATTTTTTACACACTCCTCCATCATTTTGTATGAGCTCATGTGCAGATTTGGCCTTGCCTTTCAGTCTGAGGGATCTTAACAGAGAATATATGCTTCTGGGGAGGAACAGGGAAGAATGTAGCTTGAAGAAATGTTGTTAATGAGGCTTCAGAGGCCACAATGTCTGAAAGAGGCATAGATGAGCCCAGGAGAATCCATCAGCCACCAAAAAGCAGCCTTGGTCCTTGAGGAAAGGAAAAAGAAAGTCCTTGAATGGTTTTGATATCTCATTAATTTTAACAGTTTTTTTAGCAGTTTATTTCTACATCCTGCCAAGTGGAGTTTCATCAGGTGCTGAAGCAGTTTGCACCAGGAAAATGGCATTTTGCCTCTGAGAATTTCTGAGCCAAGAACACTATGTAAAATCCCAGGACTTTTCATGTTTTATGAAGCCAGATGAGAAGGATTAGTTCCATTGCTTTGTACTTTCACTTTCTTTCTCTAAAAAATGACTTAGTTTCCCAGAAAACAGCACTCCTCTGTAAGTGGCAACTGCACAACTCTGTGGGAATGGGGACTTGCCATTTTCTAGAGTCAGAAAACAAGAATGGAAATGTATTCAGTAGTTCTCATTTAATTCTTGCTAACTGATCAAGTAGAAAGCTGTTACACCAATTTGTCTTGATAAAATTCTTTGGATTTTGACGAATACACTTCAGAGCACCTCAGATTATCCTGAATGTCTATGACTACAGTTTCACAGCCTTTGACCGACAGACCTAAAGTCTTTGCTCAGATTGCCAAGGAATTTGGACTCTGGATGTTTAGATTGAACTGGGGCAAAAATATAGTGTGTAACTTCTGCACGTTTTGTGCAAACACATCTAGTTCATGCACATAAATATAATTTTTTTAATTACCTCATTCAATTCAAATGCTTATGGAGAACGTAGATTGGCCAGTGTTTGTAAAAGGCTTTATAGAATCTTCTTTTTCTTCAGATTTATTCCCTAATTTAATGACAATGAACTAATGAACACAACATAGAAATCTTGGAATTTTTCTAACTTAATCAGTACTTGGCTACAGGATGAATATTAGATTGCATGCTTTAGAGATTATGCCTAACAAGAATGTGGTTTAGGTGATTGGTTCAAGGTGGCATCATTTTGAAGCTGTTATGTGATCTAAGGCACTAATTTAGAAAAATGAAACTGCAGTAATTCCATGAAAACAAATAATTGCTCTTGGTTTAGCTGTATCAAATTGATCATAGGATATATTAATTTTCTACATGGATAAGTCTTGTTCTTTTTTAAATTCAGCCAGCTCCATCAGAGCTGCTCTGTCTTTTAAGCCTTTGCATGTGTTATTTCTTCACTGACAGTTAATTGAGTTGCTTCTGTCCATTTATTTGACGCTTCATTGCATATGAGTATTGCTTCTGAGTGACTGCTAAATGACTCTAAATGTATCTCCTATATCTAAAAAGCTATTATACCTTTGCATAATTATATTAAATATAGAGAAAAAACATAGAAATACAGTCAGTTCTTTCAAGGATATACTCCATTGCTATGGCAGCAAACTTGAGGAATATTACAACTCTATCATATTAGCATGTTTTTTCTCTTTGGATGTAGGTTAGCCACCTGGCATGTCTTTTGCAGTTTGTCTTTTCCGCTGCTTGAACTGCCTTGGTGGGAATCCTCTGTTCTGCATCTGTACAAGTTTCTGAGGTTGAAGCTCTCTCAAAGTTGCCTTATTCTGCATCAGTCATTGTGCATGCTTTGAGATCAGGCCTTGAACATCTCACAGTTGACTCCTGAGTTATCAGGCTCCTTTCAATGCCCATCATTGAATTATTGAATTATTTGACACCAGTTAAACATGGTAGTCCCAGAGATTTAGACAAATCTGGGAGTCAAAAAGAAAGGTTCTTTTGCACTATCACTGAACCAAGCTGTGATTATTTCAGTAAGATGCTTCAAACATCCAAACTGGGAGATATCTGTTAAAAATATGAACCATAAGCCCCTTCTTGTGGAAACTAGTTCTCATCCCAACATTTTGCATCAAGACTTGAGAGCTAGGAAGTTCTAGCAAAGATCATAGATGAGACACAGCATGGATTCCACAGGAGCTTGAGAACAAATCTGTTCCTAAGCTGTGAACTGCAAAGTGTTGGACAGATTTATAACTTCCCATAAATCAGGTCTGCCTTGACTTTTTTTTTTTTTATGATAGCAAGTCACGAAGTAGGAATTTTGTAGTGTAGATCAAAAACTGTCTTTAATAAAGATAAGATAGAATGTAATGCACTGAAGACATTATGCAGTTGCAATGTGGCTAAGCATTTAGATTTTAGTGCTTGAGTAAATACGATCTGGTACTTTAACTAGCATGCAACACAATAAGTTGACTCATCATAATAATTTTTGTAAGTAAGTAACTTGCTGCTCAAGGTAATAATACCAGCATCTGCCTTGTGGAGAAATCTCTCAACAGTTGTGTGCACACAGCTGTGTATCCTTCTAGGTACATGTAGAAAACATTCACATATGTCATTTCTTTTGCAGGTGGTGAAATCTAATCCCTCTGAAGAAAGTCCTCATGTAACAATGACATTATCAAGGCACTATACACTGGGAAAATTTATCAGCACTCAAAGCAAGTCATCACAACTGCAGGACTATGCAACAAATTCTCAGTCCCCATATCATGTCCGAGGTCCAATAAATCAAGTTTATTCTGAAATCCTTCTCAGCAGGCTCTGTGCAAGGAAAAGGGAGCTTGTAAGCAAATAAACTCTCTTGGATGAAGCTACTTGTGTGGCAATCTAAGGACTATGGTGAATTTATGATATGCTTCTGTGAATTGAGGCCCACATGTCAACAGTTTAAGACATGGGACATTTTTCCTAAAATTTTATGAAAACAAAATGTATCTTGGCAAATCTGTGGTTTGGAAATGCAGGATGAAGAAGATAGAAGAAGGGAAGATAAAAGAAGGGAAGTTACTTGAACTGTTGTCAAGTGCTAGAACAGCTGTGGGTCAAGCAACTGTGTATTGATGATAGTAAAGAGAGAAATATATACACTTGAAGTATTTGGAAAAGACTCATTTATTTTTGCAGCAGTACCTAATTTTCTATTTATAAAGTCACTGTAATATTATAATCTATTTAGAAACTGCTTACATTCCATTTTAAAGTATTTTGTTTTGTATGGATGTGTTCCCTTTCAGTATCAATCTTTTCTATTTTGACACTTGGTTTATACAAAAGGCCTACTAGTATTTTGCTGAGGACTCCAACTTTTGAACTCTAGCCTTTTTAGTGAAACCACATCCCTCCTTGCTGTCTTTCTTAGATGAAACAGGAGAGATAGCTACACTATTTTTTGCATGTTCTAATGTAGAAATAGGTTACTTAGACTTGAGACTGATTATAACTTTCACAGTCATATGCAAATATAGTGAATATCTTAATATGACCTTATTTATGGTCTCAGTCTAAGAGAATAAACATGTTCAAGAAGACTGTTTAACACGTTCTTAAGTATAAGCTAAACAAGTATTCTGCAGGAAGCTGCCTTTTTTAATGATTTCTTTATAAAATAATTGCCAATGTGTAAAGCTAGTAACATAAAGAAAAGGGGAAAAAAATCCCTTTGCAAGCACACCTAGTAACTTCAGATCTCTTTTCTAATTTAGCATGAGAAGGCCTACGTAGCGTGGTGGAAGCTCTGCATCTCATGCTTCACAGGGGCAGAATGCCCCTCAGAGTGTTCAGTGTTTAGTCTCCCAGCCTCTCTGGCATTTTCCATTGCTGTGTGCAGGCAATTTCATGACAGAGAAAGGCTGTACAGTCCCCATCAGTACTGTAGCAGCAGCTGACTATCTGACTAAACAAATATGGGTGAATTCTTGCTCCTCTAGATAAAATATATGGAGACATGATGGGAAATAGCTGTGCAGTTTGATTTAGATAGCTAAATTATGAGTCTGGCTTCTCTAGATGATCAGAGGACCTTCAAAAAGAAGATCAAACATAGCTAAATTAGGAGGTCTCCCTCTATACTGACAAAGCTCCTAATGTAGACAATAACATTACATGCAGGAAGACAGTGTGAATATCTCATTTTCTCTATAAGCTTTCTATAAAAGCTGCTTTTGTGCTGACAGTGAATGTCCCTAAACTTCTACGTACGTTTTTCCCTGGCACAGAGATTTACATGAAAGAGGAATAAAGAATTGAACCTAAATATGGAGAATGTCAGTATTTGGTTATGGGTAGTATGACTATCTGTGTAATAATACACAATCTTTGGGTCTGGGACTCTAGTATAATCTTAGTGTTGAAGGATATAATATCTTGCCATTACTATCAGTGCATGCAAATTCCAGCCAAATGACTTTGTTATTAAGATGATCAAAGATAGATGTATTACAATTCCATTTTTGTTAAGCTTTTTTAGCTCATTTAAATCCACATGCTGTTGCTGTTACTTTCTGTGCACAAATGTCTTTAAGACATGAACTGTGCTTTTATGATATTTTTAATCAAAGACTGTCACTAAAGCACATATACGAAGAAGCTATAATAATGAAGAAGAGCTGACTTTATTATACTGTAGCTGATATTTGCAAATGTGCAATTCATCACATCCAGTTTCATCACAAAGATGGTTTACATGTGTTGTCACAGATGTCTTAATGTTGTTCAAATCTTCTTTCAAATGTAGCAAGTTGAAAAATTCCTTTATGATTTCTGTTTTTTATTACTCATTAATGTTTCTATATGTATATGTGTGTATAAGCTATTGGTACAATTTGAAGACTGATCTTTATTTAAATGCATCCTTTGAATAATTCTTTTTTCATCACTATATATGATCCATGCATTCTTAGTACTAAATGAAGGGACTACAGACTAAATCTAGTGTACCAACGTGCATTTTCCATTATTTAACTTTAAAATATATCTGGTATCTGTTACTATCTGAAAAGAGACCGTGATTAAATTACATGAATGTATCACTTGTTCATACAAATTCAAATTTTCAAATTAAGACAATAAAAAAATGCTATGTTTGAATTCTAGTGAAAGCATGTTTTATTGTTTTATTCTGGAATTATCACATCTACTATAACATTTTTCCTGAATAAGCATTATATTATTCCTATTACATTAGAATTAATACAGAATTTAGGTTTTTTTCTATATATTTACCCTAATGTCATTACTTACTGTTAAAATAGCAAAGGACCTAACAGACAAGAATTGGTGGAAGAATTGAAATAATCAACTTGGGCATCAAACAGCAACAAATTTTGCTTAATTTCTGCTCAGTATATGAAGTTTAGAATGGAACCAAGGCTTGCTTTAAGCTATAGATAGTGTGAAACTATGCTGCCAAAAATAAATACCTCTACATTGACAGCAGTAATCTCAGCTTTTATTTCAGAAATTTTAGACAAAGCTGTAGCATGATGTGTCAGTGTCCAATGCATTATAACTCACTGTTGTATCTCATATAACTCTATAGATGCTGCATAGATATTTGATGGTCAGTCTTGCAGAGTACATACCCATTGTGATCATGTCCATCCTAGTAAACATTTTCAGAATAACTGGCCAGTAATAAAAAGGATTTCCATGTTTGTAGAGAAATATCTTGGCAGCTTTGTCATCAGAGATGCTGCACTTCAAATAGTCCTATTTGAGAATGAGCTGAAAGAATGAGCTATGAATAATGTTTTTACTACCGATATTCATTTGAAAATGTTAATCTATAAATTATCTCTTTCACATCATTAAATATAAGCCCTTTATTATTCTACTTTCTGATATACAAAATGGAAAAGTCAATTTATTTGTTTAGGAGGTGGGGCATGCAATTAGCTCAAGGTTGAAATAACCACTAATAGTTATGCTTTTGTTGCTATACTGAGCCGAAGAGAATGCTTTGAAGAGGCAGGTATGTATTATATTAAGTTGACTGCAGTCCAGAGTTCTTTCAGATTACTTTTTTTAGAGTAAAGCATTTTTTTTAGAGGTGCGGTGAGCTGTCTGGCATAAAGTCAAACTCCTAAACAAGCCCCTGTAGGCTCACATGAAAAATATAGTCTTACATTTTTGTTTGCTTGCTGTTCTTGCATCTGGCTTATTTTACCTCACTGTTGTGATTGTGTGTACCTGCTGTACGCCCTATCACCTTTTCAGATAACCTGAGAGGTTTTTGCTTTGTCTAAGAAACAAGTTCTGGGAATCTGAGAGGTTAGTGTTGCAAATGTAGGGCGAATCTCTAAAACATCAATATTAATGTCTTAGTGTTTTTGTGAATTCCAACAGCAGAAAAGTCTAGTGAATGTGGTGGAGCGAGCTCCTTTTCTAGGACAATGATCTTTTCTGATGAATTTAATACAGCAGTGGTATGGCAAGACTTAATGTGCACAAGCATTTCAAGGCATTTGCCTTTTGCACGCTACGTTCCACTGCCATCTTTACCTGTGTAAACCTTTAAAACATCAGAGTAGTCCATGTCTACTGCAGGCATCCCTAAACTCATATACTGGTACTGCTGGTACTGATCCTGCAGCATTTACTCTACCTTCATGCTACCCATCGAAGGGCAGAGTCCTATCTGCTCAGTAAAAACATGATATGCATTTTAGTTTTAGTAGTTTAGTTTAGTGATCATGAAAATAGATTTATCAGTATTCAAAGTACTCTAGAAAAACTTTTCAAGTCATTAATGTGAATGGGCTGAAGTCCTTGCTTCCTCATCACCACTGCAGTGCTCCTGCGTCTTGCCCTCTATGCCACATTTTTCTCTGCAGACATATTGACAGCAGGGAGCTATTGCATTCACTTCTCTCAAGTTCCATTTTCCTTCACTCACTCTGTGAGGAGAAGAAGAAAGGAGGAGATTGTGACTTTGCTGTAAAGGTAAAATTGGAAAATTCAAGGTCCTACAGGAACTCCAGTTCCTACCATAATGGTCGTCTCCTTTTTTCCAGGTTCATTCATCTGTCTACTTGGTCTATATCCAGTCAGCTGGGGGCAGCCCCTTCTGCAATCCTTCAAGCCTTGGCAAGGTGTATCATGTAAGTAGCTTTGGACTGAAGGTAAAGTACATGTTCAAACAAAATTTGGGCTGAAGTCTTTGTGAAAAGCATCATTTACTCAGGTCATCATCTCCTTGATTTGCACTGCTGTAAGGAGCAGAATTCAATTCCTTTAATTTGAATTTCTAATGCCAGGACCTTTCCTAAAGTTCTGACAATATTTTTTACCCTTCTTCTTTGTATTAAATATAGGGAGGAATGCTCTCTGCTTATTCCTGCATAACATATGCCTTATTATGAGCAGGAATTTCCCATGGTGGGTGGTATTTTCCATACTGCAATTTTCAGGCTTATGTTGAGCAGCAATAGGCAACACAGTGGAAGCATGCAGCCCAGTGAGCACAAGCCAGGATGCTCTGTCAGGATGTTAGCAAGATTCTAGCTGAGGACAAGCCTGCTACAGAGCCAAAAAACCTTGAATGAAGAATCAAATACCTCAGCTGCCTCCCGGCAAAGTTAGAGCAGTTGCAGAGAGCTCACTGCAGATCAAATGGTTGTGGTACACATCAATGAAAGTTGTCAGGAGTGCTTTAAAGTTAATAAATTCTATGGGATATTGCCAGGGTTTGCAGACCAGATCTGTATTTGGCAGAGTTTCCCACTATGTTTTGAAAATGTCTTTTATCTTTTCATTTGTACTTATCATTATCAACTTCCATATTTCCTTTGTGATTCACTGGGTGTAAGGAGCTTACAGTAATATTTCTGCTCTGCCTGATATGACTGTGCAGACTCCCCAGATGCTAGTCAAATTGCCTTATAGCCACTAGATCAGACAAGTTTTATTATTTCTGCAGATTTTTTTCTGGCTTTGCTACCAAATGTCAACTCTAAAGATTCTGTATGTTTACAGTTCGCCATCTATAGTTATAGTCATAATAGTTTTTAGTGTCTCCAGCATATTCAAAGTAACTTGCTGATCTCTATTTATCCTAACAAGATGCCAAGCATTTTAAACTTGGAAAACCTGACCTAACAAGTCTTTAAACATTGCACCGCCCAGCATGATCATGTCCACAACTGTCTTCTGTTAAAAATAAAATTCAGAATCACATCATTAAACATAATGATGTGATGCTATGTCCTATTGAAATTTTTATTAGAGTTATTTCAATTTGAACATGATTTGTACTGACTAATAACTTCTTTTTTTTCTCATCTTAGGGCCTATGCAGCACTCTCTTTAGACAAATGGTGTCTATTAGTTACTGTAAAATCCTATTTTCTCATCGTTTGTGCAATGCCTTCCACAGTTATTGTAAAATACAGATATACAAGGAGTTTTACTGGTGATAATAAAAAGTTAAATTATACTAAGTCTTAATGTTCCACCCATTCTTGTTCCCTCTATTCCACATTGTGTCATTTCTGTGAACTATCAAGGAACCAGGGCCAAGTAACCCTGTAGTGCTCACTGTCTACATGGCTCCTCACTCTTCAGGACAGTTGAACACTGAAGTCCTGCTGTAGATATCAAAATAGACATCTTCAGCTACAAGAAGTATACGACAGGGCTTGTAGACATACTTTGAACACACCTACTGGGGCAAATTCTATTGGAAAATCAAATATGATACTTCTAAAGACCATTTATTTTCAGGCATTAGGACCCTGGATTCCTCCACCTTAACTCTAGACACTTAAATGAGGCATCTTAATTATGAGTATTGTCACACTAGACTCCATTGTACTCTTTGTAGAAAGACAAAAAAAAAAAAAAAAAAAAAAAAAAGAAAGGATACTCTGGTGCTGTCTATTCCTGCAGCACTGCTTAGTTTAGGAATCTAACCTAACTCTTGGAAGCATTTGATAGGCTTATAAAGTTTTGAGAGGTGAATCTAAGCTCAGTTCATCCAGTGGGTAGAAGATGCATTTTCACTTCCTCACTCTGCTCATTTGGAGCAGGAATTGGATCATAGCCGTGGGGTATGATCCACTACCAGTATCATGGTCCAGATTCTCAACATCTGCTCCTGGAACTACCCCACCATTGCACTGGTTCAGAGAGAAAACAATCCTGAGGATGATCCTATAAATTGATGAATAAAACATTCAATGACAATATAGGACATACAGATTCAAGATGTTGCTCCATATTTGGAAAAATGAAGACCAAATCTTCTATTGAATTACAAGGAAGTTGATGTCTCTCTTTCCATGAGAGAAGGAAGCCTGACAGTCCCTTAAATCCTGAAAAGACTGCCTGGTTCAAAAGTCTCATCAGAAATAAATGCATCATTATTATCTGGAAGTTTCATATTAAGCAATTACTTCTGTCCTGTAATTCTATGGGAAGCCTAAGTATCTAAGGGTTATGATTCTACCATGGAGTAAAAGTCTGTAATAGTTAGGTGTTAAAAACTTGATTCTAACACCTTGGTCATACATGTCATTTTTAGTCTAAGAAGAGTTTACTGCTCTGAGCATCTACATAATGCCCCCATCTCCCCGACTTCATTACACACATGCACATGCTACTTAGTATGTATAGTTGTTCACATAATCAGTCTCTCAGTCAATTTAGTCAAAATAATGTAGGCTAGAAAAGCAACTCTTGAATTTAAAGGGAGTAAAACTAACCTGGGTCATTTCAGATAATTGGGATGAGTATTACATAGGATGTCAGGATTCTACATGGGGATGCATGGGGATACATTCTAGTACATGAGTGCCTCCATGAAGGCAGAGATGGGGAGAGAAAAATAGTGAGGAGCTGGAGGTAGGATGGAGCTGAACCAGCTCTCCACAAGTCAGCTGGAGTCAGAGGCAGCCTCTGTACCCAGTAAAGTCATCGTCATAGATTTTTCTCACAGCTCCTTGGGTTATATGCCTGACTGCAAAGAAATATCCTTAAATTCATATGAAAAATACCTGCTACAAATACAAAGACCACAAATAAGACAAAAAATTGTCAAAATCAGGAATGTATGAAAGTTCTGAAACAATATCTTACTGAGTTTAGTGAGTCCCTGTGGATTATAAAGAATCTATTAAACAAGTTAACACCTGCTCCTCACACTTTTCTCAATTAAAATTTAGTAAAGATGTAAGTCATTTTAATGAGTGATCTGTGGCTCCACAGGAGTCAGTCTGGAGTGGAGGCTGTCGCAAGAGAGCACAGCACAGTTTATGCAAGGCAATCACCACAAGTTTAACAGGGCATACCTTCTTCACCTCACTCCAACCCCAAAGAGTGATTTTTTTTTTGTCCTAGGATTCTCTGAGGGACAGAATATCAGCCATTTATGTTGAGGGTCACTTTTTTTTTTTTTTCCTAGTCCTGGACCAACAGCCTCCAGAGAATTTATGTTTTGACCAAGTTCGGTAATACTAGTGCTAGGCAGTACCTTCACCCTAACCCTTTCCTGGACAAAGACAAGGACAGAAAGCAATAAAACTTGGCCTACAATGGAAGATAGCCCCCAGTACTTTGGGCACAAGCTGACTCAGGTGCCTTCTGACTCTGCTCAGGTGCATGAACAAGCCTATTTGATGTTAGCACTCAAAATACCATAATTACTATCACAATTCCAAGAAGTTGGTCCTGTACGTACTAAGAGTGAGTCAGTAGACTTACAGTACATCACAGTGTTTCAAAATCAAAATAACTGAGAGATATGTGCTGAGGACCATCTTTATATGTTTAAAAGACTTCTTACACATCTAAGAGAAAACTTTTCCTGAAGGGGTGCCCCCTATCATTGGCCATCTTGGAGCATAAGACCTTGCTTCTTTCATGTGTCTCCCATGTGTCGTGTCATGTATCTCCCATGACTCCAGAGCTGCATAGAGCAATCTCCACCTGATGAACTGGCAGAGCTGGGATGGTCCTGACACTTGTTTTCCATCCTGGCTACACATTTTCTGGGATATGTGTAAATGAAAGTACCACACTGACTATTTGCTGTCTGGTTCAAGGAAAACAAAATGATGTTGCTTCTGTTTGGCAAGGAAACAAGGAGCATTAAAGGTTTGATTAAATGAAATGAGGTAAACATAATTTGTGGGAAGGGGAGAAAAATCCTCTAGCATATTTAAGGTTTTCATAATAATTCAACCATAGACAAATTGCTCAAGTTAAAAGTATGACTAATGTCCAAGTGACAACTCACATTTACACAATATAAACTGAAAGAAAAGGCAAAGTATGATTTACAAGCGTTCTGGTAAAAAATCTGCCAGAACACTGGAGTATTTTTCCCTATCCGTTTCTTAAAGCCTTTCACAAATTAACATTGAAGGATCTAGTCTTATGCTTTTTAGTTCTAGTTCTTGGAATATTTCAGGATTTTTTTCCATAAAAAGATACAAATGATACTTCCAACTATGATGAAGAGACAGAAATATAGGGTCACCTTCTGGGTCATTTATGCATATATCTTTTTAAGGGATAGAAGACAGTCAGCAGAGGTGGTCAGCATCTATCCAAACTAAGGAATCTTAGCTTTATAGATAAATTCTAGTCAAGTGTTCCATCATGGCTACACATTGTATTGCTATTATGGACCTACTTCCTGTATCCATAAATATTTTTCGCTCATCCAGTCAAGGATCAGATTATGCTCTTTGGTATAAATGTCTTCTCACATACTTCCAACATGTAGATGTGCTACTTGTCTCCTTATCTTCATGTCTAGACTCCTTCCTCTGACTGTTTATTTAAAAGATGATGAGATTCTAGATGACTAGAAAACAACAAACCTCTGAAGCACAAAGATCTTCAGATCTATTCATGCTTTACACAGGTGCTTGCACTGATTATTATGAACATGAATGTACGTAAGCTATTCACAGGCTGTCCAGTCTCGCTTTGACCAGACCTGCAAAAGAAAATTCTATTATAAAAAAAGCATTCCCAACTTTTTTCTTTTCCTCTCAAACCTTTCTCTGATTTTCTTTGAACTTTCTTGCAATAACATCTCAGCCTTTCTTTTCCACTTCCAGCTTTTTGTCTTATTTCTCAGAATTTCACTCTTTCCATTTCCCTTTCTCTCCTACTTGAAAACAGTAGAATAAGCTGTTTTACAGTCTCTGCTTACCATCTTAGTCTTCCAACTAACTTTCAAATCACAGCGAGTGAAGCTGTGATCTCTTATCTACTGTATCTTATCTACCGTACTAGGGGGAGTGTATTTCAATTTTACATGTTCTCTTGTTTTGCACACAGAATTTTCATCAAGATTATCCTATATATCTATTTGTCATTGCCAAATAGCCTACAAGTGTCAAAAAAATCTTAAAATACTATAGAATATAGGACACAAAGATAAAATGTGTCCGATCTGACTTTTTCACTTCCATTCCTTTGTGCCTTTATAGGCAACATTATATAATGAATCTATATAGCCATGTCTTCCCTTTTAAATTGTTCCTAATTCAGTGAAAACATAATGTGTTGGTGAATTGGAGACCCTTTACTGTAGACCTTGGACCCTGGAATTGGAGATCCTAGGTGGAATTTTATTCCTGTAACACAGCAAAATCTGTATTTTACTGAATACATTGTACCAACTCTTACACTCACACATGTGTAAGTGGTCTCAGGAGTCTTACTGTAAAGCAGTCTACTTTGTGACACATCATCTCTCCATACAGCTTTAAGTATCTTTCTTATAGTACACTTCTATAAAAAAAAAAGTCATTTCCGTGGGTCCTGATGACTTCTGCAACTCAGGTTATACAGCGAGGGAGCAGTTCTAAATCTGCTTTTTTTTCCACAGTTTGCTTTATTTTTGCAAAGCAGGTAAATTTAAAGGTAAGTTACAGCTACTTTATGGCCCTAAATGATACAATGAAACTTTGTCCTCTGATATAGTTGCAGGGATCTGATTTGGTAGACACTTACTTTTCTGCTTACTTTAGATGATTCAAATTTAGTCTGAAATAGTCTGATTCAGCAGAGATTTTTTTTCTGTTATATTTATACAGTGCAGATAGTGCCATTTATTTCATTCAAAGCTTTCACAGATATGAACTGGAGACCATATGGAATACTTGCAAAATCTGGGCTTTTTATTTCCAGATCTAACTTCATTTTAAATACATATGATTCATCCAGATTTTTATATTTAGATTTTCCATATAAATATGCTGCTTCATTTTTTTTTCCATTGCTAACAATACTCTAACAATGGAAGTAATTTATATTGATAAAATTAACTGAAAATTATTTACTTTTATCCTTAAAAATCAGTTAATATTCTTGGCTTGGTTTTATCAATGTATTTTTACATTTAATTTACTGTATTTGCCATGGGAAGCACATTAATGCAGATATCATTGTTAACTGTAGTATTTTCAGTCTCAAATAAAAATATAGAAAGAAAATTCATCAGTACTTCAAAAACACAATAATGGCATTATCATCATTATTATGACTGATCACTGCATCTGGAACAAAATGAAATATGAGTTCTCTTTGTTTTATTTTTGCACCCAAATCACATACTTAAGCCTCTTCTACAGTCACGAAAGCCTTTAATCACATGTGCCCATAAAGCTCTACTTCAAAACACAGACCGTGTGTCCCCAAGTTAGATTGCAAATTTTTCCTGTTGAATTTGACCATGTTGGCAGGCATGTTATGGTCACCTGGTCAAGCTCGGGGTTAAATAGACGTGAAATGCAAAGAGGTACTGCAGGTTAACACTAACCAAATCAATTTTTTGCTAGTTAAAGGGGGAGTCCATGTGTTACTCTCCTCTGTTTTATCCCACCACATATAAAGAAGTTTGAAACACCCTGGAAAATCCCGTCTAAAGTGAAGATAATGGCAGTTATTTCCAGAAAACAGAAGCATTTTTTCCTTTTTTTTTTTTTTTTGCCCTATTATGTTTATCCATGAATAAATGGACTCTCTTGATACATGTGCTGATAACAGGGTGTGGTGGAGAGTATGTTTGGGCTAACAGGGGCATATGTTCCAGTAAAGCACAGATAGCGGAATGTCTGACACTGGTAAGTGATTCCATATAATTTATGCTCATATTTCATTATCTAAGTGTAGTTCCTGCCTCCTTCTCTAAATATATCTGTAGATAAAACAAAAATCAGAAGGACTAATGATAGACTGGTAGTCTCTCATATACATAAGTACCATGCACAACTAGGGTAGATTGATAACAGAGATAGCAAACTCTAATGTAAAGATTTAGAACACTTAAGAAATTAAATAAAAGAATATTTGCAGAAACTGGAAATTAAGGGACTTGCTAGTTCTGCTTGTTGCCTTTCACTAGCTAAACAGCAAGAAAGTTCTGAATCACAAGATAACTGAATTTTATGAGCAATAATGGGATTGAAAGCATTTGCCATGAACATATTGAAGTCATAAAAATACGTCTAATTTCTAGACAGAAGTCATTAAATTGGTGTTGAGGCTGTAAATATATTGTTCACTCAAGAGGGAAACTTAATACAGTGTGTGCTGTTAAAAACAGATATTTATGACACCACAGCACTTAATTTACAGCTGTGTTTGTGAGGTCCTTTATGCTTCATCTGGGGAATCTTTTACATGCCACAATAACTTCAACCCGCAAGAGTTTCTAACCCCTCAGGCCTCCAGCTGTGTCCTCTGCAGGACAAGTGGGGAAAGACAGAAAGAGTGACAAATTATCCAAATTCTACCGTTACGGGTCAGGATTAACTGCCGCACCTTGAAGCAGCTGAGATTCTTTCTTCAGAGTTTTGGATGCTTATGGAGCACGAGGATCATCTAGATGCTCTAGGGTGTACTTGGCACCAGCTTATCCTAGCAAAAACAGTGCCTGGCTATTTAGGAAGGGTGGATAGGCTATGATTTCAATCCTATGCTTGAGATTTTTAAAACACTTGAATGTATAAAGTGTGGTCCTGTAACTTGAAAAACTATGAACTTGCAGGATTAAACCATTAATTCTTTCCTGTTAACTCCAGATTGCAGGTGACCAGTGACTACTAGTGCCCTGTAGTTGTGAACACATTGCCGTTCCCTCCCTCATGTTCCTGAGTTTCCCATTTTTGTAATTAGCCTTGTAGGTAAACTCACACCTACAGTGTAAGCAATCTGATGACTGGACGGAATGTTTTACAGATTAGGCTCTAATCAATAATTATGAATGAGAGAATGATACACTGAGTGCATGCTTTGTGTTACAAGAGTAGTAGAGTGTATTCTTGTGCTTTTATATCCTTTCTTAAAGGATAAGTAACTTGCTGGAGAAAGTAGTAATTTAGATATGGAATTAGTAATAAAAAACGAGTTTACAACTGTGGTGATGATGATGTGCCATCAGCACGTTAAATATCTCTCTAAATCTCAGTTCTCTCACCACAGAATGGCAATTGTTTTGCACATATGAATCATTATCAAACATACCAAAACTATAACTAAAAAAGTATTCTGTGCAAAACCCAAATTAGTAATTGAGAAAGGAATATACTATGATTTGAAGGTTCCTATGTCTTCTCATTCTTCTAGACAACACAGTTTCTAGGGAAGCAGCTCTCCTACTTTCCTTCAATTGTTGTAAAATACATGCCTGGCCTGTGAGTATGCTGCACATACCTGAATGTGCATGCACGTGTGCACAAATCTACCCACATATGCACATGCACCCACCCACACACAAACACACATACACAGAGTAACTTATCCTGCTTATCTAAAGAAGTTCTGAGTAAAGTGGGCTTCCACATTTGCAAAAAGAAATGTCTACATTGCACCCTTTGTGGAGTCTGACACTGTTTTAAAATCTAAGTTATACCTAGATTAAGAATGTCCCTGTCAGGGACAGAATTTGCCAACAATACCTCAGAAGAACCTGGAGCTACTTTCAGCACACCCCAAAATATAAGTAGATCTCAAGTGTATACATAAAAATGTGTAAATCCAGGATACTGTCTCCAAATTTGCAGTCACAGGGAACTGCAGACTTCAAAGTCAATATGAGTCTTCTCCTCCTCAGGCCTGGTCTTCTGGCAGTGCATCACCAGTGGAAACAGATTGCCAGGAGATCTGCTTAGCTATTGCTTTAACAACTGTCAGTGAAGTCATTTGTTCCAGGAAACTAACTTGGAGACTCTAATGACTTTCTTATGGATCCTTGGTAAGGCATGGAAGAGGCTGTGAGATGCTTGCCTTTTTTTTGCCTTCCAGATCTACTTCTCCTTTTCTCATATATCCATGCACATGGCAAATGCCTTTTTTTTTTATATAGTGTTGTGTGGTTATTATAAAAAAAAGAAATTACTATACATATTGAAGAATTTCTATCTATCTGCTATCATGTAATTACTATATCAATGAAAATAATCCCAGCAACACCTAGAGCTGTACATTTAGAAGTGAGATACACTTCTGAAGTGGTATCAGGTTATTGCCTAGCACTGGTATTGCCTGGGACATTTAACTAATAAGTGAACTCACTTCTGAGCTCTGCAGCTACATTGAACTTGCAACCCACTGGGGTAGTCTCTTTAGGGAAGGAGTTTGTCACTGCCAACATATACAAATATTGATGACCACACTCAATGCCGAAATATCTCCAAATTCATTAATGCATAGACTCAACACTTTATAGATTGCTAGGGTTGATGGATACCATTATGCGGTTAATTTTGGAGATGGATTGAAAGTATATTTGTTGAATTAGTACGTAGCTTATACTTGGTCACCAAATATGATAAATTTCATAGCTGAAGGATTATTCTGATTTAGAGACTACATGAGAGTTTTCTGTTCAGATGACTGGTTCCACAGGTTTATCTCCACTCAACTTTTAGGAAATGGGTATGATTAATTACTCTGTTCATCAATAGAACCTATATATATATAGGCGAGATTGTCCAGTTTGCTTGTTGAATTGATTTCATCATGCCTTTACTGAGCAGCTGTAACTCTGGGAGAAGTAAAATCATTTAAACCAAGGTTTCAGACATGGTGACATTTTCATAAAAAAAGTTTAACTTTGTACATGTTTTGTATCCAGCAAATAGATGACAGACTTTGAATGTAGTGAGAATAAGTGCCACTGACTTTCTTCTAAAGATAACAGTTTCCAAGCATATTATCCATAAGTGATCTGCTTGTCCACAAAATTTCTGTACAACAGAACAGCTTTCTCTGTCCAACTGAGAATCTCAAACAAATACATCTCTGTAATTAGCTTGTCAAGATTGCATTAGTCATAATTAAACAACAAAACAGTAAATGCCCAGTCAGAAAATATCACTCAGCTTAGATACATTTCCATTTTATTTTAACAATAGTTTATTGGTTTTTTTAAACTTGAATGAAAAGAAGTTGGCATTCAGTTAGAATATTCTAAGAAAGCTCCACCTTGGACAGAGAAAGTAAAAGAAGAAAAAGGCTCATTTTAACTTCTCTGATTTGTAGTAAATTTGGATCACTTGGCCTTCACACTTGACCTTAACTTGAATTCTGTTTCACTGTCACTGTATCACGTTCATGTTGCTGCCTGTAATTCATGGAATGAACCAACATCAACACCCTACCAATACAGGCAGCTCCAACATACCAGCAAATCAGAATTAGAAAGATTTTTATTCTAATGTCCTTGTTAGAATATTGTCTTAATATTTAAGTAATCTAATTACAGCAGGTCTGTTTGTGAAGTCAAGCACTACTTACGTTTAGCAACAGAACTTGGAGTAATCACAAGTGGTTAACTTAATGCTCCTAAATTTTTATTCTTGTTATATAACCACACTGGCTACTGATATACCAGTGCATCCAAAAAACTTGAGAATCTTCTGGCGAATTTCAACAAATTCTGACAGATCCGTGAGAGATTACAAAATATTGTGTTCCTACCTCACATTTGCAAAGCACAAATCTCACAGTTTGCAAAATAGTTTGTTCTCTCCTTTTTCACCAGCAGCCCGGCCAGTAACCAGCTGATCTGTATGCACACTTAGCTCATAGGAATAGGCATTCCTCTGTATGTGCTGCTTTCTGGACAGGTGAGAGAGAGCTTTGCTGGAGATTTAAAAAAAAAAAAACAAAAACCAAGATTAGAGCGACAGAAGTTGAGCAGGCAAGGGGGAGCCTGCAAAAGGAGAGATACAAGGGGATTTGGTGGAGAGATGGCCAGTAACAGCCACAGAACTTGCTCAGGAGACTGTGGGTAATAGTGGGAGATAGTTGAGAAGAGAAATTGTTGAGGCAGATGGGGGATTAGGAAACAAAAATTCAAAGTAAGGGAATAATCCAAATTTCTTTGAATCAGATGCTCATAAAAAAATATATCTGGCTAGAGATTGAGCTAGACAATCTCCAGAGGTGCCTTTACAGTTCATACTTTTCAGCATTGTCCCCCTAATTGCAACTGTTTCAGTTTATGCATGAGTTAATATAATCAAAGGGCTTTCCTGACTACTGTAGCAAAAAATGTGAACAGGCATGTAGAAAAAAAACAGATCTCAGTGCTTGGTAATCTGACAGAGAGATCATTCATTTATTATTTGATATATAAAACATGAAAAAGTAGGATTAGAATTCTTGAAGTTAATATTTTTCTAATTTGTATATTAAGTAAATTGTTGGAGGAAATACAGGATTATGCAGCTTTTGGGAAAAAAAAAAAAAGTCCTATATAAAGATTTAGGATCAAAGGCTCCAGCCTATTTTTAAAAAAGAAACAAATAAAAAAAAAAAAAGACAAACACACACACACACACACACAAATGAGAACCTAGTTAAAAGAACTGGCAGAGAAAAAAATCATATGAAGATATAAAATAAATCAAGAAGGTCATAAGAATACACTGCTGTTAGATCAAGGCTTTGAATTAACTTTAATGGGTGGAGCCAGGAAGCAGCAATGAGGATAAAATGAACCATATGTCCTGAAATAATTAGATAATTCTCCAACCCAGCCCACATAGTTTTGCTGGTCTAGGCCTGTTTCATGGTCAGGTCATCATGTTCCAGTGGGGTCCTCCATCCATTTTCCCCAGACCTTACTAAGTTCCTTTGCAACCACAAGCAGATGTTCTCCAGACAAAGCTTAGGGGAGAAAACTGTGTGAGAAGGTTAAAATAGCTCCTGGATCATGCGGGATCTGCACAGAACTGATCATATTACAGAGACCTTTTAAGAGCAGGCAAATGAACACGGACTAGGATGGAGACGGCTAACTTTACGCATCTAAATCTATTACAGTCTTAATACACAGCACATTACGCAGCACATTACACAGCACATGGATAGGGAAAACGAGAGGGGGAGCATGACATCTGTGTGATTATTTCCCTATCTCTTACACTCTTACAAACATACATCTGTCAGTTGTGATGATTTATTTTGCGCTTTGCTTGGAGCTTTTGTCAGTCAACAAGAACTGTTTTACAACTGTGTCAAGCTAAAAGCCTTTATAGAGCTGACATCTATTTGCAACACAGGCCTTTCACTTGCACAAAAGGAATCAGAAGTATAATGTAGTCAAAAAAGTTTGGATATTTCAGATTGACAATTCCAGCCCTGGCATCAGGCTGATCCCAGTCCTGGATCAGGTAGATATCAAGTTGAAAATCTTCATTTTAAATCTTCATTTTAAAATGTACTAGCTAAATGAATAACTGTCAGTTACTAAGGCAGTAGTTGATGAAAGTGTCTAGGTGAAGGCAACAGTAATGTGGAAATGCTGCCCTAATGAAAGCTAATGCTGGACCTGCCTAACGATTAGCATGGATAAAACTTTAGGGAGCTCGAGTAAAATGTGTGGGAAAAACAAATATATTTTCTTCACATTAAGCGTTTTATCAATCCGTGCACTCTTTCCCTTCCCGTTGGCGGGACAGACAGGGGAGCAGATAGTGACAGAGCGGAGCCGCCCGCGGGTCGGCGCGGAAGGGGCCGCGGAGCTGCCGTCGAGGGCGCCGCTCCCGCCCCGTCCCGCCCGCCCCGTGTCTCAGGCCGCCAATGCGCGGCCAGGAGGGGCAGAGCCACGGGATGGAGCCCGGGGAAAAGATCAGCCCCAACTTTCTCACCTGCACGGGAATAAAACCGTGCCCGTGCCCGCCCTGGCGCCGCCGGCGCAGCCTCCTCGCGAGGGTCGCGGGCCGGTGCTGCCCCCTGAGGAGACGACAGCGGAGTAAGGGGCACCCATTTGCCACGGTGCCCCCCGCTCCCTCCTGCCAGGGGGGCGAGGGGGCTCCATGCGCCGGCCATGGGGCGCGGGTCTGCCCTGGGACGGGCCGCGCTGCTGCTGCCGCCGCTGCTGCTGCTGCCTCTCTGCCCCGGCGTCGCGGGCGGCAACTGGATGTGAGTAGCGGGCGCGGGAAGGGGGGAGCCCCGCGGCGGCGCCCGGTGCCCGCTCACGGTGTGGCCGCTTCTGCAGGTGGCTGGGCATGGCCGCGGAGAGGCCGGGCTGCGCCAGCCCGCCGCTCAGCAGCCGCCAGAAGGAGCTGTGCAAGAAGAGGCCGGAGCTGGTGGGCGCCATCCGCGAGGGCGCGCGCCTCGGCCTCCACGAGTGCCGCAGCCAGTTCCGCCACGAGCGCTGGGACTGCCGCCCCGCGCCCGCCCCGCGCCGCCCCGGCGCCCCCGCCGCCGCCTTCGGCCCCCAGCTCAGCAGCGGTGAGTGCGCGACAGCCCCGCGGGCGTCACCGCGCCCGGCCTGCGCGTCGGGACCCGACCGCGACCCCGGCCCGCCGCGGCCAAAGCAGCGCCACGGGCACCGGTCCCGGGCCTGATCCCGGTCCCGACCCTGACCCCCGTCCTGGTCCCGGTCCTTTCCCAAGGCTGCCGTCGGGCCCATCCCCATCGCCAACCGGGCAAAGAGCAGCCGTTCCGACAGGAGGTGACTGCAACTGCTCTTGCCAGGCACACGGAATCATGGAGCAGACACAACTTGCCATTGTCTTTCCAACATTATTGCTAGTTACTTTAATTTTTTACATAGCGCAGACTTGGATGATGGTGGTGGTGGTGACTTGATCCACTTAACTCTGTTGACATCTTGTTATTCTTTGACATCTTACTTATTCTTTATCACCTTACTTATGCCATAATTACTAAAGCAGTGAGGCAATGACACGCAGCATTTCAAAAGAGGTGCTGGATTGCAGGTAACAATATGCTCACAGCACCGAGTGCTCTGTGAATCACTTTAAAATGCATCACACACGCTGCCTTGGATAGCTGCTCAGCTCAGCATGTTCAAAGCTCCTACTACATGAATACATAGTGCAAGAGCTGAAATATACTCTGAACTAGGAGGATTTTGTTTGCATTAAAAGGCAGTTTCAAAGTGAAGCCCTTGGTCCTGCAAGTTTCTAGAGTGCTGTGCTCACTAAATTCAGTGTAACTCTTGATGCAAACTCCATTAAGTGTTACAGGACCCTAAGTTGTGTTTATACAATCTTGACCGTATACTACAGAACAGCTGTGAAGAAATAAACGTTAACCGAAAAAAAAAAAACACCCAAACATAAAAATAAGGAATAAAATTACACACATTCCAAAAGAGACAAAACAAAACAAAACCTAGTCCCCTATGTAGTCTGTATGTATGTGTACTGTATGTTACTCTCACCATCTGATGGGATGAGCTGCTCCTACAGATCTGTAAGTAAGTGACACTGCTTACACAAGGAGCTCCGGTTGTATACTCTGTGTAGGTAATTTTTTTTTGATGGGAACTGCATGAAAGTCAAATGTGAAGTAGAGAAATGAGCAGGAACTTTTGAGCATTAATTTTAGAGACTGGAAATAACAACTTGTTTTGACAACAGTATAAATTGGCTTAGTGATATTTTACTGCAGTTAATTGGCCAGGTGTTGATTTTAGGTTTGCTTAGAGGGCATGCTATGCTATGCTATTTAATGATTTATACCACTTTATGCCACAGGTCTAACAGAATTTGGCCAGACAGTTAACTCCATGATTCTTCTGTGGTATAATGGTATAAAGACTTTTTATACTACTGTCATTCCTATGGACAGTTTATTATAGGAAATGCACATGGCCTAAATATTCTTGTACCATTTGTGCCATCTAAATTTCTGACTGGTTAAAGATTCTTGTAGCTCTTCACAACCTTTGTGAATTAGAATAACCTCAATATTTGCTAAATTTAGCATGAGGTAAGTTCTGGCCCTGTACCAAAGTAACCTAGGATCATGACAGCCTTGAGTTCCTCCTCCAAGATCTGAACTAACTTCTTGTTCAATTAATATGGATAGTGAAAAGCAGCATGGAGAGTAAGGCTTTAGGGAGTTTTAATTTTACTTGAAACTCAATTTGCTTGAAAGTTTCTGTGGCAAATAAAATAAAATTCCAAACTGGATTTAGAATGTTGCCATAAGTCATGTAAAGCAGCCAGAAACAGCTCAGTTAACAGTGCAGTCGTATGAATAGGCCCTGAAGTCTTGTTTGGATGTGAATAACCATTGCTTTAAATGATTTAACCATGTAGAACAAGTCATAGTGGCTTTAGACTTATGACTATTCCCTTTTAATAGTAATGTGGCTTATAAAATTGGCATCTCCAGCATCTCCACCCACGGAAGCTGTTCAGAGGCGGCCCTGCAGTAATGTACCCATGTGTGTCATTGCAGGGACGAAGGAGAGCGCATTCATACATGCCGTGACGGCGGCGGGGCTCGTGCACTCGGTGACACGCGCGTGCAGTGCGGGGAACATGACCGAGTGCTCGTGTGACACCAGCCTGCAGAGTGGCGGCTCGGCCAGCGAAGGCTGGCACTGGGGCGGCTGCTCGGACGACATCCACTACGGAATGACGTTCAGCAGGAAGTTCCTGGACGTGCCTCTCAAGAACATCACAGGCAAGAGCGGGAGCAGACTGGCAGTGATGAACCTGCACAATAACGAGGCTGGGAGGCAGGTACGTATTGACCATTAAAAGACGGGAGCAATTGCTTGTTAGGCTTCATTGCCAAAATGACATTAATCAAATGAGGCCAGAGCCTGAGTGCAGGTGCTAATGGAGCAAATGGCAAGAACTGCACTAAGACATCCAAAGCAAACATGTACAAAGCTAAAATCAAAGCTATTTTTGACTAGCATATTTAACAGTTTAAAATGAAATCCACCAAGTAAGTATTTGATCTGCAGTCCTATTCAAAATAATCTCAAATATCCATATTTTAACTAATATCAAATTTAACTAGTTTCTTCACAATATGTGAAATTTCTTCACTGTGTGAGGATCTGTGAAGTTTCTTCACTCTATATTCTTCACTATATGAGGATTTTCTTTTATTATCTGCTGTGTTCTATTATTATCATCAACTGCATTATAAATTCTAATTCTGAGCAGACTGAATTGACATCATGCACCATTACCCAGCTGGAATCATCTGCAATCATTTCCTGAGAGCAGAAGACAGAAACATTCATGGAACAAATCTAGGTTTAACTTTTTATTTTGAAATATAGGATAGAAGTGCCATTTCATTTTTAAGTTGCCTACTGGCTGGAATGCTCAACCAAAAAAAAAAAAAAAAGAGAAAAAAAAAAAGAGAGGAGACTTGCTCCAGAGAGGTCTTCTTCAATTCAAGACAGTTCAAACCTACTGTTGCGCAGGAAATGTTCTCATGGTCAAATGGCAGAGGAATGTGCAGGAGTGAATCTTGGAGGCCATGTGCCATCCTTACGCAGATGATGGGGACAAGACCACATAATGGGGACAGGAACAGCCAGTGCAAGGGGCCTGCCTCCATAATATAATGAGTAGGGCTATATCTGGAATGGCAGAGACTTCACTTTTCTTTCTTGCTTTAAAAATAGTTTCTCTGCTTTCCCTCATGAGTTTTTAACCTCACAAGTTTTTATTGTCTCTCTGTAGCCCAGTAATTCTTTAAATTTGCTCTGTGAGAGAGCTATAATTGAAGAGAGGTAGACCCTCTAGTTTTAGCCTCATTTTGGATCATACATGCTAGACTCCATTTTAACTCCGTACTTTCCTGTAGCCTGGAGCAGCATCAGTGGATTTTACTGAAAAGAACTTTCCAGTCACCATAGGATACCCATTCTAGTAAATCATTATCATAAGAAGAGCTGAGGTAGCACCAAAGTACATATTTTAAAATAGCCTTGTTTTCACAGTTTGCAAGTAGACATATTAGGTTTTGTTTACGTAGATCTCCTTGATATGTTCTTCTGTCTTCTCCCTCTGGTTTGGTGTAGTTTAGCAGAAAATGTAATGTGCTATCCTGTTGTCTAAAATTGCAGTATTCACTTTTGGTCTTTTGCACCATCCTTGTGCTCATCACTCATTCCTGCATGTGCTGTTTTAAAGCTGTAGATGTGCCAGGCTTGAGGCCTTGCATTGTGAACCTTGTCAGTTTTAAAACAAAACAAAACAAAACAAAACAAAATAAAAGAAGACTTCACCCAAAAACCAGTGGGCATCTCACACAGAAGAGAAACTTTTTTTCTGGATTGATTTCTCTAAAGCTGAGATGAGATGAGTTCCCTCATCAGTGAGTTGGGCCTTCTATGGCATAGGGGACAGGAATGACTAGCCAAGGGGAAGCATACATTGAGTTGGTAGTGCCCCCAAAGATAGCATATCTGTGTATTTTCAGACAGTGAGCTAAAGGTGCAAGTGGTTTAAGGTTGTAGTTAAATGAGGCTTCATTTTCCATGAATAGTTTTGATTTGATCTAAATTATATTAGATCCAAATTACATGAGTGAACATAAAAGTTCTAGATTTGGCATCCTCATTCTTTTTTGATGTAGCTGTAGCTTCTTCTGTTACTATTCACATTGGTTGTTACCTCTTACTAAAAATAGCTTCACAAACTTGATACTTTAGGCTAGCCTGTTAGTCATTGCAAATGGAATAGGATGTGGTCTAACAAGAAACTTAAAAGTACTGAGGAACTTCCAGGGCTTCAGATTTTTTATGATACTGAGCTATGCAACAAACTCTGGAAATGCACTGTCACAGGCTCAGTTGGGGTCTACATGGTATATATGCTTGCTCCTTTTGCACATCACTTTAGATGCACCACAAGCATGAAAGACGGGAAGATTCTTAGCTATACCAGTTTTGCAGCAGTGGTGTGTTGGTTGTTCCTTGTCTTGGAAGAGAATATGCAGAATATTTAGTTCAGCTTCCATGCATAAATATTTTGTAACTTAATAGCAAGTGGTAAGATAAAGTAAACATTTTAACAACTGTCAAAAGTGAAGGGGAATGTTTATTGTTGGTAGTTGAGATTTATAACTACAATATTAGCTGAAGTAAAGTTTAGGAAAGTTTTTGACTTTTACAATTTAAAAAATCATATTAGAATATGTTGAGAATAGTTGGCCTTTGTATTTTGGAGCTTACAAGAAGGGCGTTTGGCAATATATTTTTTTTTCATAATAAATGCTATTATGTTCCTGATTCTCTCTTGCAATAACTGTCTTCTAGCGATAATACTATACTTCTTTTTACTTGTAGTAGCTGGTGGTATTGGTATGTGGAGAATTCTTATGTTCCTTTCCTGTTTCCATACAAAACCTTATTTTCTATTTCTACATTTCATAGTTAAATCTTCCCCTTAAAATGCATTTTACTGTTAAGCAGTACACTGGGAACAAAACACTGGGATAGGTTTCCTAGGAAGATTATGGTGTCTCCATTCCTGAAGGTTCTCAATACCCAGCCGGACATGGGCCTAAGCAACTTGCTCCAGGTGATCCTGCTTGATCAGGACAGTTGGTTCAGATGTGATTCTGTAAAATACAAGATATATTGTATTTAAAACAATAGGGACTCTTTGAGTTGTCCACAGTTTGGGACACTAGCTGGAACCTCAGAATTCCTCCAGATTTCATTCTTTGTTCTGCCTGGGGAAAACATTCATCATCCTTGGTAAAAAGGCTTTCGCCTTGTGATGTGGAGTGTCATTAGGTGTGCATATCTTTTGGTTCCTTGTATAAAAGGGTGAGAGCAGTCAGGCAGTAGGGCTGAGAAGCTCAGTAGCCTTTACTGAGCAGAACAGCTAAATCCATGATAGGACAGGCTGAAGAGAAAGATCTTTCTAAAGCTCTATTTTACTTGTATACTTGGACATCTTCAGATTGCAGTCAGATGCCCCTGTGAAACTGATCCAACATTCTAAGCTTTGCCAGATGTTCTGCTTCGGGGGCTTGTTCATGAAAACTCACATGACAGCTTGAGCTTCAGGCCATGTTTTGCGATCGACCAAAGCAAGATGTCAGCTCCCAGTGCCACTGGTAGAGACAGGCCAAAATGAGTTCAAGTTCTAGCTGGAAACTTGCTGTGCTAATCCTGGTGTCTGTGAAGCAATAGCCTGGGGTCATGCACAATTGTGATTACACCATAAATCATTTTAAAACAGTTTATATCAAAACCTCATAAAAGAATCTTGGGTAACACAGAATAAGAACACAAATCCTTCTAACTGCTGTGAACAATCTCAACCACATTCAGACGCATTAACAGTGCTTGCATTGATCTAATGTTATATGAACATGTTTACTGGTTATATATATACTGCCTTTTTATATTTTGATTCCAAATTAGGACTGCAACACGAGTTATTGCTCTTACTTAGAAACTCTGCCGACTTTTGGTTTTCATTGATTTCATCCTCAGAGAAAATCTGCTAGACTATTTGTCCACATCAAAATATCTCACTCTTAAGACCTGACAGACACATCCAGTGCTAACAGACACATTCAGACATATTCTGTATCATTTTTCTTCATTCTGATTTTATAGTCCCTGATTCTAGCAGACTTAGAAGTAAATTATTTTTCCAGAACAAAATTACATATTTTTCTCCTGTTGTTATTTTCTTGATTAGTATCTTGATATACTGCAGTGAAGGCTTGTTACATCTATATGTTTTATAACACAAGTGGTTTCAAACTACTTTAGGAATCTAGTTACTTGTTATGATACACAAAAAAAATAAAGAGAGGAAAATGAAAAAATTAAGTCCATTCTGTTTGTAAATTATGTATAATATTTACATTCATATGTTGTTCTTCCATTTCCCCTATCATTTTATTAGCTTATCTATATTCTCACAATGATTTTCTATCCTTGCTCTCATCTGCCTCTATCATCAATGTAATGCCTTAGTGATGCATATTCGGGCTAAGCAGTGATTTCCATATTGATAGATTCTGAAGATGTGAGCATAGGGTCATATTTGTCTGTTAAGCAGAAAGTAGCCTGTGCAGGAGAGAAGACAGGTATCTGCAAGAATTACTGATGGCTGATCTGCTGCTAAAATAAGTCTATGTGTACTCTGGGGAGAGGGTCTATTTGTTCCACTATTCTTATTTCTTCCAGAACAGGGAAAAATCCTGCAGTCCCAAATGCAAGCCACAGGACCTGAAATATCTTCTGCTTCATTTCACAATGTTTTATTTGTAAAGGCTAATTGCTTTATTAGGTTAGGGCATACACCTGATATTTCTTGCTAATGGTCCTTTAAATGCCTTGCTTGTTTATATTCATGGTAACCTCTTTCAACAAATAAGTCCTATTTATTCACCAAAGAAGATGTGACTGCAAGCAAACATTTTGGTCATGTGTATTTTTACTAATGTTTGCCAAGTTATATGCAGATACCAGCTTGGGCTTGTGTCAATATCTTCTGGGCAGAATGTGCCAGCAGGCTTCAACTCCCACTAAAATCCATGGGTTTAGCCATGTTGGATCGGGTCCTAAAGTGATGAAAAATCCCACTATACAACGTAGGATAGAAACAAATCATTTTGCTGATCTGAACTTGATTAGCTGTGTGAAACTTTGAGGATGACATTTGTACTGTCTGAGATGATACAAATAAGCAGCCTGGGACATTTGAATTTATTCTTGGTCATGGGTGACAGCAGTGGCTCAGTGGGCTCTGTAGGATTTCAGGTGTTGTTCTTGCTGTAGAATCAGGTCAGAAGCAGATGAAACTGCTTTCTGTAAGAAAAATGGGGGTACCTTTGCCTTATGTGTTTTTCTTCGCCTTTTATAAACGGCAGTTTGGGGACAATGTAGATTGACACTTAAATATTTGTGGAGGTTGTGTAGGACATGAATATACAGAATGAATTTTAATAAACAGTGTAAAGTTGTGTCATCTTGGTCTCCTCACACTCAGTGGGAAATAGTTGTTCATTCACAGAAGAATAATTTGAATTTAATGTTGGTCCTGCTGCATGAAAAGTTTCAAGAGAAATTTGCTCTTTCTATTAGTTCTTTCAAATTTCATCCTTTCTATTACATTCCCTCCAAAATGATCTTTTAAAACAATCAATCACATACACATGTAAGTTCATGACTGGCTTTACTGTGGAAACAAGATATAGTGGAAAAGTTAGCTAAAATGACTTTCCAAGCCATTAAATAATGGCTTATATGAATCTACAAGAGGGCTACAAAGGTGTGGTACAGTTGATAGAAAAGTTTTTTAAAAATATTTTGTTTCTTTGTCTTTTTCTATATTTATGCATATGATTTTTTTTGTGTTTGTGTAGACTTTTCAGAGTATAATGTGAGATGTGCTGCAAGTCAAACACTGCACTTTTATTCTATGACCTTTCCAGAAGGAAATATTACATTGGTTGTCTGTTAACTATTTGAATTGCAGTCCCAGAAAAAGAAAGCTATTGCTTGTTTACAAATTCCAGTTCTTTGAGGCTTGCTATGATGTAAACTGTGCCAAAATGCTTTCATACTGTAGAAGTTTAATATAGGCTGCAGGCTGTGGATTCCCTCTGTTGGCCAAGTAATCCTATGCTTGAATCTGCAATAGCATTGAAATGTAGTCCATTAAAGGACATTTTAATATTGCTAATAGTTCTGTGTGTGATAATTTTGCTAACTCATTAATAAGTAATGTCAATTCAACTTTCAGAAAATTTGAATTGAAGCCACCACTGTTGAGCTCCCTCAGTGGCATTTCCTTGCAGTCCAGCTCTGTGGGCGCTGCTTGCTCCCAAGGCATCCTTATGTAGTGATAGACGTGTCCACAAATCTCCTCCAGTTTAGAAACTGTGCACTGTTACCCATCCTTTCCCTGATTCCCTCCCTGCTCTTCTCCACGGGGAGCTTTTGCATACCATCCATGGGTGGAGTGACACGGAACGTGTCATTTCAGGTATTTAGGAGCCTTTGGAAAGAAAAGCCAGCCAGAAATATAAGCTGCCATTATTATGACTGGATATTGCCAAGTTGGGCTGTTGTAAAGTGCAGGTGCTTTGCACTTCTAAAGATCAGGCTTCTCACACTGAGCTCCAGAATTGACAGCCTGGTTCATTGCCCACCTGCGGTTTGATGGAGAAGGATGTGGCAGTGGCAGCTGCAGCGTTAAGAGCTTGGAGATGTCAGGTAGGTTGTTCAGTGAATGAAAGGCTGCACCCAAACGTTGTTCTCACTTTGTTTGCAGGCTGTAGCAAAGCTGATGTCAATGGACTGCCGATGTCATGGCGTTTCTGGGTCTTGTGCTGTGAAAACTTGCTGGAAAACAATGTCCTCCTTTGAAAAGATTGGCCGTTTTTTAAAGGAGAAGTATGAAAACAGCATACAGATATCAGACAGAGTGAAAAAAAAACTGCGCAGGAAAGAGAAAAGCCAGCGGAAAATACCGATCCAGAAGGAAGATCTGCTCTATCTAAACAAATCACCCAATTACTGTGTGGAAGACCATAAACTGGGGATCCCTGGCACACAGGGAAGGGAATGTAACCGCACATCAGAGGGACCGGATGGCTGCAACCTCCTCTGCTGCGGGCGTGGGTACAACACACACGTCGTGCGGCACGTGGAGAGGTGCGAGTGCAAGTTCATCTGGTGCTGCTACGTGCGCTGCCGACGGTGCGAGACCATGACCGATGTGCACACCTGCAAGTAAGGCTGGGGATGAGAGCGTGGCCAGATCGTCCTGCACCGCGTGGTGCAGCTACCTGCTGCGCAGGCGGCAGGTACCCTTCCAGGTGGGAGTACGAGACACCAGCCACAGACGCACAGATGCTGCCAGACAGAGGGCAGTCCAAGCATTTGGGCCTATGGAAGAGCAATTAAGTGATTTCTAAACACTTTGGCCTGTGGGAGGGCAGTGTGAGCAAGTGATTAGCAGCCTGCACGTGCAGGTAGCTAAAACGACAAGACTCCGAGGGACACATTCAATAAGTAATTCCGTGACTAGGGACAGATCTAAACTTTCCAAGTTTTTAACAGTCACTGCGTGGTGAAGACCACTGGAAATGTGTGGCAAAGAAAACTCAAGGAGGTCTTGTTAGCCAGAGCCAGAGGAATGAGCAGAGTATACAAGACATACAATATTTACTTCCATATTTTTAGGAGTGGGACTGGATGGATCCTAGATGGTTCATGTTTGCAAGTTTAAAAAAAAAAATACAGGACGTGGTGTGGCGTTCTTGTACAGAAAGCCCTCTGCAAATGTAAAGAAAAGTCTCCTACTCAGAGATGTGTGTGAATGCAGTTAAGTTCTGGCCTCGGGGGAAGTGATGACCCAATGCTTTGGTAGAGCGAGTGTTGCACAGAAAAGAGGGCAACTATAGTATAGTCAAATGAATATGAATGCTGTATAAAATAGGAAGCTTTTTTAGGATTTTTGTATAGAATGTCTTTCAAAGACATTCCCCCCACAGTGGAACTGTGCATAATAAACTGCCATGTTCAACCATCTTTTTCACTATCTTTTTCATATTTTCCTTCACATGCCATGCCAAGATTTATCCCCTGAAAACTGCTATTAAGTGAAAGATTGTTTAAAATATGATTTGCTTTCTTTTTCATATAGGAGCAGTGGCTAGAACATTCATGAAATTGCATCCTATCTAATCATGTCCATAAAATAAGTACAGTGCACAGTGCAATATACGGATTGGCTCACACCACTAAAATATTTAAACTAGTATTGATAATATTTTCTCTGTCCCATATGTTGGCTCAATTTTATTTTACATTCATGAAAGATTGTTTATTTTTGTGCAGTGATGTAAAGCCTGGCCTAAAACTCATCATGTGAAAGGATTTCTGTTGTTTAAATGTGCAAAGACATATTTTTGATAAGCCAAGAATGTTTATATTTTGTAAATATTTAAATTATGTGAGTTATGTAAAAGGTTCCCAGAACTAATGTGATAAGATTACAGTCTTTGACATTTACTGGTTAGAGCTTTGTTAGTATTGTAACATTTACATTGATTTTTATTGCATGTGCAGGGGGGGAATTATTCAGACAATTTACATATTTTTTCCTTATGAAGAGGTGGTTATAACTATTGTAAGTAATACATTTACTATGAGACAGTGATGAGAAACACTTATATTGATTTTCTGAATGATCAGTTAATTAATAGTCTGCATTTGTTTTCTATTTTTCTGAATCTGTTTTATAGACAGTGAAGTTCTGGCTCCAGCAGTCCATGCAGAATTCCCATTGACACCAAGGGGACTAGGCTTGTATCAATAAACACACTCCACGTTGACAATCAGTTTTTAGTAATAAACCTGCCTAGACAATTTGGCTAATGTTTTCAAAGTTACTTTGAGGAATTCATTTCGTAGTTTTCATTAATTTCCTCATTAGAGATAGTAAGCCTTCATTGCATGTTTAAATTGGGACAAAACCTTCTGGGTATTGTACTATTTTTTTTGACTATTCCTCCACATTTGGCCAATCTTTGACTAACACTATGAATATTGTCAGGTCACAGCAAGGGCCATCCTTGAGAAGGGTGCTTAGCATCCAGGAGGAGGAATCTGTACCCTCCCTCTGAAACCCTGAGTAGTGGTTCATCAATTGTGAGCATCCTGGCAATCACTCAAGGACCAGCCCTGCTGTAGACCCCGGTACTATCTTTAAAGACCATGCCAAGACTAAAATAATCATTTGGCTAAAATTACATTTCCTATATATGGACTCCTGTGGTTTGTATTTCTAGAAGTCAAACACAGTTTTCTTTCCCCCTCCTCATTTCCTCCTCTCCCCACATACACAAATGACAAATTCATCCTGAAGGTAATGGTGTTTGTTAATTTGAAGTTAAATGAATGCTATAGATAATTTATGCTAAAATATATATAACTGCCCGCAGTCTGCTGGTACACTGACTTGACAACTGCATGGTTCTTCCACAGATAGTTCTGTTAAATAATGGTTTGTTCAGTTAAGAATAGCCCTCTCAAGGATCTGGACATACTTGACAACTGGGTGGTGAGAAATCTCATGAAGTTCAACACGGGCAAGTGCAAGGTCATCTACCTGGGCAGGAATAACTCCATGTAGAGCGGCTCGATAGAGATGGACCTGAGTGTCATGCCCAACAAGCTGACCATGAGGCAGCAGTGTGCCCTTGTGGCCAAGACAGCCAATGGGATCCTGGGGTATAGAAAGAAGAGCATCTCTAGCAGGTCGAAGGAGGTGATTGTCCTCCTATAGATAGCCCTGGTAAGGCCATATCTGGAGTACTGTGTCCAGTTCTGGGATCCCCAGTACAAGAGGGATGTGGAGCTCCTTGAGAGAGTCCAGTGGAGGGCTATGAGGATGATCAGAGGCCTGGAACATCTGTCCTATGAGGAAAGGCTGATTGAGCTGGGCCTGTTCAGCCTGGAGAAGAGAAGGCTGAGGCGGGGATCGATCAGTGTCTATATATACCTCAAGTGGGGGAGTGGGGGAGTGAGGTCGGCCTCTTTTCAGTGGTGGCTGCTGACAGAACTAGAGGGAACAGCCACAAGTTGAGGCACCAAAAGTTCCACAGGAACTTTAGGAAAAAAATATTGACAGTGAGGGTGACAGAACACTGTAACAAGCTGCCAAGAGAGGTTGTTTGGAGATCTTCAAAACTTGCCTGGATGTAATCCTGTGTAATGTGCTCTAGGTGACTCTCATGTGCAGGAGAGTTGGACAAGATTATCTCTAAAGGTCCCTTCCAACCTTAATGATCCTATGACTCTCGGATTCTCTGGCTGCTCTGCCAGCTCTGCATGGTTCAAAGTGCAATGTGAGGTAGGAAGATGGCACTCAAATAAATTTCACAGGTGCCATGTAGCATTGACTGGAGACCACTTGTGGCCAGGACTGGATCCTAGATGTCAGGAGTGATTGCACTTGTTTTAGATGGAGGGTGGCTGCCACTTTACTCAGCAAAGAGGGGCAATCAAAGAAGCCTTTGGAAAAGTTACGACAAATGGACACACACAAATATAATTACACTAAATGAACTGTAAAGAGAACCAGGGAATAAGGTAGTTCCACGTAGTCTTCAAAAACCTTCTACTGATTTCAAGTCTGCAAGCACAAATACAGCTTTATCATAGACCAGTTGGTCAGGATCTCTTTCAGAGTTTAGTCATTTCATTTTCACTTCAGCTTTGCTATGCTTATGACTATACAGTCTAACAGCTGCACTATTTCCCTATCAAATTATCAGCATATTGTCCATTTTTGATTTTATTTAAATATCAGGTTATGCATGTATCAAAATATGTTATTAAAAAGTTGAAACTTCTGATTTGACAAGACTTCTGTAATCGTTTTCCCCACAGCTCTGAAAATTTGGGTTTTGGAGAGAATGAAACACTTTTCATGACTATTTTCTCTAGAAAAGCTTGACATTGTTCTGAGTTAAAAAAAGAATGCAGCGTGTTCTACAACAGGATAATCATTGTGCTTCCTGTCAGTTGCATGAAAATGGTTGACAGCTGAATGTTCCATTCTTTTGCACAATCTAATCTGCCCTGTAATCTAAGAATATAATCTGATACCCTACTGTGTCTGAGTAGATTCCAAATAATATTTTGGTGTTATACATAATGATATATGTTTATCTCTAAAAGCTCTATAACAGAATTTACACCTAGAGGGACACAAGATCTTATTAAGGATGAGTTCACTCAGCACTAAGATCTTCAAAAGTAAATCTTGATAGTTAATTGTGGATTGTGCCAGTGGGAGCAAATACAGAAGTGATGTGAAAGTTAAAGACCTGAATCATTACATTTCGTATTTTTTGAAGCTCTTGGTTGTAGTTTCATGGTAGGTTGGATTTGCCTGCCATTTGGGTTGCAAGGACTGTCACCAACTCTATCTCCTGCCCCAACCTCAGCCTGTGGACCAGTTTAGTGATATGGTTCACAGTAACACAGTAACAAAACCATTCAATTTCACCCAGTTTGCAGAAGCAAATTAAGAATAAGGACACAGCAGCTTGAGCAGGAATGGTAACTCCTCACACTGGCAGAGTTGACAAAGTCAGAACTTTGTCACAGTTTTTGTTGTTGTTGTTTTTGGTTTTGTAATGATTTTGCCGAGCTGAAATATCTCAGTGTTAGTGGGGTTAACTGTTTCTTTTCCAGTTCCTGATTGTTCCATAATTGTAATACTATGAAATAATTTCAAATCTTTTGCACTATATGGCAAGGTCCATAAGAGAAATAGAATTCAAACAGCTGGTTCAAGATAAGTCCAGGGATCATAAATTTATTGTAGAGGATGATTTCTCTGCAGTTTATACTGCACACACCATGGCTTTTGGAATTCTACAGTGCTCTACACTTATCCCTTCCCATACATACATATAGATTAATAGGTAGACTGTATTTATTTCATACAGTACAGGACCTACATTATAGTTTTCCGCATTGTGCCATGTGTGTGTTAAGTGCTTTTAGAGGTATTTATGAAGGGTTAGATATAGAAAACATAAATCAAGAGACTATTCACTAAGTTTTCCAGTTTGGAGCAATGATTCAGCTGCCTAGCCTTGGGATCATAACACTGTACTGATAAAGACAGTGCCAAAACATCCAAGGTTGAGGAAAATAATTAGCCAGAGGGAACTGCTACAGCACTATCATAGGAAAAAGCATCTGCATGCTACATTCCAAGGAAGACAGCACTCCCTTTCATCGTCATCCATCAAATTTAAAGACATGATCCCTTCTCAGCTAGGAACGCCTTTTCTTGTATCAGTGAGACTACAGCTGTATCCTGCTCTGCCAACACCCTAAGGAGGGAACAGGCATCTTTGAAGGCGTGCAGATGATTGCAAAAATAAGACATATAAAAAGGATAAAAGCAAGGTTAAAGGGCTACATGTTCTAGAGTGGAAAAGATAGAGCTAGGGTGAGGAAAGCGATCATTATTAATGTGAAATGAAGACAGGAGAAGTAATACTCCATCTTTAGCACAGAAAATTTGGATATTATACTATAAAATCTAGGAAGAAGGATGGCTGGGAACAGGAATAGACATCCAGGGAATCTGTTCATAGAACTTAAAAACAGACTGGGAAAATTATACGTCTTCATACATTACAAAATACATTTTTTTTTTAAACTGCTTCAACAAAGGATGTATTAGATCATGTTTGTAAGGGCAAAAAGAACAGAATCACAGAATCACAGAATCACAGAATCTACAAGGTTGGAAGGGACCTCTAGAGATCATCTAGTCCAACCTT
>JAUBOD010000986.1:756956-812619 GCA_032353885.1 Nothura maculosa
AGAAGGATGGCTGGGAACAGGAATAGACATCCAGGGAATCTGTTCATAGAACTTAAAAACAGACTGGGAAAATTATATGTCTTCATACATTACAAAATACATTTTTTTTAAACTGCTTCAACAAAGGATGTATTAGATCATGTTTGTAAGGGCAAAAAGAACAGAAGCAGAGAGCAAGAAATAAAAACTACTTAAACCTAGTCTGGTTCTGAGCCAGTGATAAAAAAAATCAGAATTGCACTGAAATCCCTCACTTTGAGCACCTTTTCTGCTGCTTGTCTGCATTTTTTTGCCAAGGGGCCGAGTTCCCTCCCTGAGGACCTAGGAGCAGAGCCCTCAGCACTAAAAGCTACTGTCACCTTGTGGTATCACGTAACAGTCCAAGAGTTGTTCTTACATCTTCCTGCTCTAGTCTCAAAGTTCCCACTTGGTCTTCCAAGTTTCTTTTTCAATGTTTCTAGCTAGGTCCCTTGGGCCTAGTTTGGCCTCAACTTGGCTTTACAGCATTAGAGGCTTTACAGAAGATGGAGACTTCTTTAATAACAGGGTATTGCTAGGGATTTATAGCAATCACTTTCCCTCTGTACTGACTACAGCTCAAAACAAGCACGACACAAAGCCAGCATTTCTTAATCTCAGCCTAAGTCAAGGGCTAGTATTAGCCATCTATTTTATTAAGAGACTGACATTTTAAGCATCTGTAATGAAAAAAATCCACTAGGACATGCCCTCTAGGTATGGCATTTAACATTCCACTTTGTCAGGATACTTGGGTAGCTGGGAACATTTTCCAGCTGTTTCCAGCCTGTGCTCACCCTGGTCACAGGCACCTTAGGGAGGGACTACTCTCCTTCCCGTTTGTATACAGGAAAGGTAACGAGCATGTATGTTGGGAGCATTGCTGCGTTATTTCCCATTCTGCAATTCCCCACCTGGTCCTAGCCTTTTGTTTTATTCAATATACTAGTTCTTGCAAACTCAGTGTTGCAGGCAGTCCCAATGGTTTAGCAGACATTACAAACACATTGAGTACTCATTAGTCATAGAGCTGCTTGAGGAAAACAAGTGTCACAGCAGGGAAAGGGGGGCTTCCCCCTTTTTTGGATCTCCAAACAACCTCTCTTGGCACCCCCTAAGGGTGTCAAAACCTCCAGTCTTTGAAGAAGAAAGTTAATCAGGAGAGATGCTGGAGGAGAGATGCTAGGAAAGATGCAGAAACTCCTCAAGTTTCTTTCTTAGGAATCCTCTCTCCATAAAACAACCCTAGCAAACACCTGAATATGCTATATATGCCTTACAATGAAGATTTATTCAGATGGATCAAGTTGCATCCCTTGCATCCACTCTCCTCCTTTTTGCAGCTATGCTTTTTAAGCTGGACAACATCCACCGTTTTAGTTCGTTGAGTTCCCTATCCTTAGCACCTCCAAGTTTTACTAGCAACATGCAGCAAGTGTTCCCATTGTTTTGAGGAGAATATACAATCTGGATCTTTATCAGACACAGGTGATAAAGCCGTGAAAATCATCCTCACTGCCACCACTGATAACTCTGTACCACCAGTGGGAAACACCAGGGAGGGAGAAGCAAAAGCTATCTTTGGGTTTTGTAACTTAAATGAAACATGCATAGATAACCAGAATTTAAAAGTCCTGTTTCTTAACAGTACGTATCAGAAAATTTACCTCAAAATAGAGATGCTGTAAATAGCATAATTAGTGAAAGAACAGATGAGATGCTGTGACTGGAACTTGTGGCAAGTCAACAGACCAGGATGGAAGACAAGCAGAGAGCAATAAATCCCTATTTGCATGGCCACTTCAGAATGAATTAGTCTTATAAATTTAAATAGCATAATTAAGCAATGAGATGATGCAACTGCACAGGAATGGGTCACTGAAGGAAGGGAGAGGGAGAAAATTTCTAAAAATTACACAAACCAAGTGATTTAAGACTGATTACAAAATATAACTATCATTTAATTGCTTTAAAATCAGTTGCAAAAAGGGTTGTGACAAGTGAAAATAAGGAGTTAAAGAGTCAGAAGGTATTTATTTTATTCAGATTGTCAAAAAAAAGGAAAAAAAGGTACAAAAGACATTCATTAGGGCTAAAAGAGGTCTGTGTTTTGTTTTTTCCCTTCCAGTTATTTTGTAGAAGCCAGCTGAACTTTGTAATTCTGAATATGAAACATGTACTTATTGTCATTCCAAACCAAAAGAATGAAGATAAGCGTTCAGGGAAACCACCAACTCAGAGAAATGATTAATCTCTTAAGCCTCTGCCAAGTACTATTTTTCTTTTAATACTGTTTTGGACAACCAATATTTGAATATTCTCCAACATAAAAATAAGACTTTGTTAAAAGTTCAGGGCTTAGACAGTTAATTTTCCAGAATAACCTAGTATTATGAAATAAAAGCTATTTGCCAGTTAACAAAAAGGCAACTTATTTGATGAAAAATATCTCCCTGGTTTGGCCACTTCCTAAAAAAAAAAAAAAAAATGGTTTCATTGTACAAGAGAAATTTATTGCTGTTCTATATTAAAATTGAGAGAAAATTTTCTTATTTAACTAGCTAGTTAATCACAGAGAAAGCAAAATTCAGTCTCACTCTGGTATCACGAGTTATTTATTTGAACTACGTGACAAAATTATTCCCGATATTGCTTGAAACTTTTAGTGTAAACAATTAAATTTGTTTCAGAACACATTGATGATAACAGCATTTGAGTGGCAGTTTTCCATTCACACTGTGATTGTTGAGAAATCCTTTGTTTCCACCATTCTCTAGTACTTAGTTAAAGGTTTTAGACATTTTACCAAACTCACCACATAAAGCTCCAGTAAATTACACCCAATTGTGTTAGTGAATACCTCGTGAATATCAGCACTGTGACTTAGAGAGTGCTCATTTAGCTTTTGCCAGAACTCAAGCTGGTCCTACTAAAACAAGCAGATCTTTCTGTGGAAAAGATTCTGGATAGCTCTGACAAAAGCTAAACAATAAGGCCACTTCAACTTGGTCCATTTTTTTTCTATTTAAGAAAATGATGAAGGTTATATCAGTCAAGTTTAAATTTCACATAGTACATAACCTAGGTTATAATGCTCTCTCCAACATCTCACTCTAAGTACAAACTACCTCCATTCACATTAGATGCAATACAAATTGCATAATTGCGTACCCTGAATTAACTCTCAAAAGAAGATAATCTACTTTCCAATATGCCCTTCACAAGGGGGAATTAATTCCTGCTGCTAGAATTAAAACAGGAAGACATTCCACTCTGCACATTTCTTATGGGAGCAGCCAGTATTGCTGGTCAGCAGTAGGCAGAATTGACGACAAAGCAGTAGAGCAAAAACCTGTACAAGACGGTCTGTACTGCTGCTTAACATGCCAGGGCTCTTCTAGAAAGTAAATAGTATTTCCAAGTTAAATACAAATCCTTCCAACTTGCTTTTAAATATCATATACACTATTTATATATTTACTTCCATTCTTTTCTTAAGAAACATAATTAATATTGTGCTTCTCATCAGTATATGTCTGTAGTTTTGTAACAGGTAGTCTTCCTTCACTGATTACTAGGTTTTGATGGGGGACTGCAAAATAAATTTCTGGAGCACCTGGTACTGGAATAACCAAATAGCTTTAATAAAAAGTGATGCTGCCATTTAAAGAGGCAGAGGATAAAAAAAGATTAAAGCTCTTTCTTAACTTATCACTAAAATCTACATATTCCACAAAAGTTACATACTCACAGCAACATTACGCTGTTAGAGAACAGTACAACATCTGTCAGGATCTATTTGTTTATCATTGGTATATGGAATTTATTAGCCTGTTATTTAAGAGATATTATTTACTTTAGGTAAACTAAATACTGTGCTTTTAGGAAACCTGCTTAGAAATTTTTTTTTCTTTTTTGGACATATTTACAAAAAGGATTGCTATGTGTTTTAGCAATAAATAATCCCAATATTCAAAATGTCAGTGCTCATGCACACACCGACAGGATGGTTGCATGCTTTAAAAATATTATTTACAGTTCAGTTTCCTTCATAGCCCTCTCCCTATTAATAGTAGAAAGTGCATTTTCTTCCACATTCTTTCATTTTGTTTTAGTCTTGCTTCTGTGGGATGCAGCCTTCCATCTCAACAACTTCTGGCCAGCCTTCATATTTGTTTGTGTCCTTGTTGTTCTTTATATGCTAAAAATAGAAAATAGTTTTAATTAATACAAAGTCATATATCCCATTTCGTAATGCACAAGCTACTTTAAAAGACATCCTGTTAATTGCCTGAAAATTATAAGTTAAAAGAAGATATCAGTATTAATATCCCATGTTTTGTAAATATTAAATATAACTCCCTCTTGGTATTCACTCATCGATGCAGCTTGTTCAGACAGGTCTATGTTAAATAAACTGGTAAGCCATAATATGGAAAGAAGGGCACTGTTTCTAAGCCTGAATAGCCTGTTTCTAAGAACATTAATTAATATAGAATTTCCAGTCTTTTTGAAAATAAGGGAATTACTGTGTTCAACATCTGAGTTTCAGGTAGACATTTTAGAATTCTTAGTTAAACTGACTTCATTTAAAATATAAATAATTTAGTCATATGGATAGATCTTAATATCTCATTAACATTTCTCTAATCTGGGAATCACTAAAGTTTTTTTTTTTTTTTTGCATTTTTAAAAGGAATACACTAATCAAGAAATTCTTTTGAGTGTGTGCAATTATTGCAAGAAATACTGGTTTTGAACAAAATCCATGGTATTTAAAAAACAGGCTATAATTTTAATAGAATGTAAGCTACTGAAATCCATAAATTATAGCATCACAGACCTGTTCAAATGGACTTTTAGTCTTAATTCCTTTTCCACCACAGAAGACCCAGTTGTCTCTAAAGCCAAGGTTTGTAATGGATGTGCTTCCTAATTCAGCAATCAGCTTCCGTGCTTCCTCATTAAGTCTTGAACAAAACACAGTTAAATACATGAATAACACAAACATCCTTGGAGCTTTTGTAGTGTACCAGTCAGTTTTGATCAGATTAAATATAGCTCAAGTCAATCAGCACGGGGGAAGAGCAATCTTTCAAAATCAGGTAAGTCTAGTTTTGAAACTACTTGATCTAAATGACATCTGCCCTTTGAACATTATAATCTCAATCAATCTGCGCAAAAACCTATCATCACAGCAACAAAAGGCACAAAACATATCATGTAAGAATTTCTTGAATCATTTTGCAATTCTCTGGGCAACATTAGAAAATACATAAATATAAAATCAACCTTTAAACTAAACATTGTCTGCAGACATAAACTGAAATCTAGATAAAACAAAGGCTCTCTCAAGTTAAAAGAATAAAATACTCTAAAAGCTTTAGTTTGCTCAGGTCAATTAAATTAAAAGTTGGAACTGCTCTGCCAGAGCAGTTTGGTCCCTCTAAGTCCAAATTTTAGCATGTAAGAGGAAATTACTCTGTAGAATGATGTTTCAGTTCAAGATATTTGCTCTTTATTTCTCTCTGCCAGCTACTATTTTCACTCAATTACTAAAAACTTCTGACACAATTTCTGACACTACTTAATGAAATACAGTTGTATAAGCCATTCTAGCCAAGATAATAAAAGTGATCATGTTAGTTTAGTCCTTTGGAGCTTATCCATATCCGCCACAAATTTCGACAACCTTACTGATTAGCTCATGTAGAATAGCTCATATCCTTAAAAAACTTGCAATAAATTTATTGAGATCTATTTGTTCATCTACTAAGGATGACCAAAATACAGGCTGACAGATAGTACTTTGAGAGCTAGGGACTCTCAGGCTTGCGTCTACATCAGCAAATTAAACAGCTTCAGTTTGGAACAGTTCTGCAGACCATGCTAATAACCTCAGGTTTCAGAACAGGAAGGCTACAGGCAAGGTCTAATAGGAACAGAACTACCAAACTCTCCTCTGTAGCTTTGTAAGGAAGATCCTAAGTGGAAAAGACCAAATTCACATCAGGACACAATCCAACATGTGTCTATGTCTGGACACATTTGAATTTACCAGCATAGACGGAATGAATTACCACAAATAGTAAAAACATACCCTTGATAGTATGTTTGTATGTACACATGTATGTATATATATATAAAGGTAGGTGCAAATTCTAACAGAATGGCTATAATAAATCTACAGGGTCTTCAAGGATAGATAGAACTGAGGCACAAAAATATCCACCTAACACAAGCAGAGTTTCAGATTCATCTGACTGGAAAAACAGCTTTATCAAAAGTGATTGTTAAGAGTTCTGTTTTTCAGGATATAAAACCTGCATTTAAAAGTTTAAACCATATTTACTATATACATTGGTTACATACTTGGTTGCACCATCATCATATGTTCCCATTAACACTATGGTTCCATCCTGGATGGACTTCAGGAATTCAATAAATGGTGCCACATCTGAAAAAAGGTAACAAAGAATTGCTTCATAATGAGCAACTATGACATATTTAGACATCCACAATGTCTATTTAATTGAGACATGTTTAATTGCATTTGCAGTTATAAAATTATAAAAAGTTCCTATGTGAGAAAAAGACAACATGCTACAGAAAAATAACACTTTTATCTTGTAGAATTTCGTGTATATCATCTAAGGACATAATAATCAGTTATTTCTCTTTTGAATTAAAGGATGGTTAGACATTTGAAGCTACTGGTACTTGGAATGGAAAAATACTCCTATTGTCAAATTAGTGTAGTGGAAGAAAAGTTACCAAAATTAAATAACGGAGTAATGTGCTTATTTATAAAATTGATTTATGAACACCAACATCCTCCCTTATTATTACAGTTTATGTATTGCTTTGCACACACAGATACAACTACAAGGGGGATAACCATCCAGGAAAACAAGTGTGTTTGTGCTCTTGCACAGAGATCAGTTCCCTCTCCCCCTAAACTTTGCTTTTTAGTTGTACCCTCCTCGCAATCCAAAGCAGAGGTTCAGCGCTCCCATAACTAACAGCCTCAGCCACCATCACAATACAAATAACTAGAATATATTTTAGTTGTTCTCTCCAAAAGGCAAGTGAACCACACCTACCTCCACCCCACATGTCAAAGAATTTGGTGTCTATTGTCTCTCCTGTTTTACCTGGGGAAAGATAAACATTTTGTGTCAAAGAGTAGCCATTTTTTAAATATTATTTATATATTTTTACAGAGAACATGGATAATCCCCTTTAATCACACTCTTGGAAACTTTCAGAGATACAAATAATCAATTACTGCGTTGTGAAGGTTGCTCCTTTCACAATCACTAAGTTCTTTTATAGCTGCATGAAAAGGAAAGGGAGAAAAAGGAGACAAAAGCTTCTCATTTGCTTCAAAGGGAAAACAACAAAAGCCAAAACAATGCCCAAAAAAGGCAAATATATATATAACCCACAAATCTATTCATGTTTTTTCCCCTCAAAAAAAGGCAAAATAAGCAAGACTAGAGAGAGTACAGTTTTGTTTAGCTTCAATACTACATAGAAAAGAAGATCAAAACTACATGACATGTTTTGCTGCTGACCGAAAATGCTTCTCCACTAAAAACAAACGAAAAAAAAAATGGTGGAGAAGAAATGGATAATACAACATGCCGTTAGTATTCTGTTGGTTCCTACATTGTATATATAAACTACATAAAATGCTACTTTTTGATTAAATTCGGGGCTCTGTTTTTAATACATGCATTCAGTTGGAAGAAGAAAAGGAAGACTGGCACGTATTTAATATGAAGGTGGAAAAAATTGAGTTTGAGCAGACTGAGACAACTTAGGAAGACAAAATAGGATTAGGTAAGTATTGCTCAAGTCATGTTTTAGGTGCTGTAAAACTGAGTACAATAAAAAAACAAACAACACAAAATTACATTCCAGTGAAGTGACAATCTCAAGGCTACAGAGCAATTACTTTCTATACATGAAGGACAAAGTTGTCATTACAGACACTACACTTAAGACTCTCAAGTTGACATACTAGGAAATTTGTTTATTTTTAATGAAAGTTAAGAATTGTGAACACAATGACATATCCAGAGATTAGGACCTAGAGGGGTCTAGAACTGTATAGGGTCTAGAACTGTAGATATGAACTAACAGAATAAAATAATCTCCAGTTGGGGAATAACAAACTAGCTTTCCATGTAATAACAGATAGCGGTTTTAATTACGTTTCACTGGAAACAGGGTAGGAGATGAAATTAATTTACACCTTTTTTTTCAGTGGTGGCAGTCCACAAGGTCAAAAGCAGCAGCAGGCATCTCTGCTTATTCTGTGGTTATTTAAAAAATATCTGCTGTATCAGTGAAAAAGTCAAGATAGCTCTCCACATTATCATTTTTTTTAACCATACATTTTCAGGAAAAGAAGGAAAAAAACACCAAGTTTTTCCACTTACTAACTCTATGCTAAAAAATGTTCTAAGCCCTCAGATCTGTTACTAGTCCCAGTATAAGTGTGCTGAGTATCTCCTTTTCTGGTTGTCTATCATGATACTTTACATGGCTTAAAAAGAGTATCAGAAATGATTTGAAAATGAAGACACATTGCTCATTTAAAATATCACCTACCATTGACCAAAGCCACATTTATTCCTCTGCCAACATTGTTTTTAACTCCACTCATTAAACTGTAACAAAATAAACACATAATGTTTAAAAAGACAATCTTCTGATATGAAACGTGGTATTTAATATCTTGATTCTGAAGTAGGAACAATCAAACTGTAAGACATGGATATCTGAAAGAGCATATGAACACAATTACTTAAGTAAAAGTTCCTAGAGCAAAGCCAGGTGCCCTCATGGGACCACTAAATTGAGAACAGTAGATCAAGTATCACCAGATGTATCCATTTTATTTGATCATTTAATCATCTTTTTCATAATACTGCCTTAAGTAGACTCTTTTTTTTATATACAGTTTGAATGTTCACAGTGTGAATATCTGTTTCACAAGATACTAAGCTTTTTGTTATAAATAGAAATCAGGTAGAAGAGATTTTAATATTTTCAACCAACATTTCAGCTCCATAAAACTTTTACAACTTACTATTAACATACTTTACTTCGAAGTACACGTATACGAAAAAAATCAGTAAAAATAAAATGTTATTAATGTATTTCTGAAAATTCTTCTCAGTTAAAGAGCCCGAGGTGCACACAATATTTTTAAAGGAGTTGATTCCATCACATAACTAAGACTTTATCTTTTTCCATAAGCACATGAAGAACTAAAATGTGTTAGCAACTTCACAAGGTAAACAAAACAATGTATTTAAAGTGAATACTGCAACATCATGCTAATACATAAATCAAAACAGGTTACTTTCACTGATCATAGGAAACCTAAATTCAAGGGAAATAGTTAATATAATGGTGGGATCTAAATCAAAACTGAACATAATCCTGCAGTACAGTTATAAATGCCAGCAAAATTGCTGCAATCTAGAACAGCAATCACTTGACCAGAGTGGGAAATCTGTAATGGGAAGGCCAGCTTTGCTAGTTGGGGTGCAGGGCTCCCTGGCCTGGCTGCATCACTCTGCTGAGAAGCAGCTTGAAAACCCCAAATTCCTTTATTTGGCACTGTAGGAGCACTGCACTACATGAAAAAACCTCTGTGCTGCCTTCCTGACACTGGCCTGAAATATCCCTGCCATTAATGCTTTGAAGCTAGGAATTTAAGAGTTGACATAAGCAGGGAGTAAAAGGAGCAGGGCTCGTAGCTATTAAGATAACTGAAAAATGCAGCTTAGATTGAAGAAAGCAGCTCAGCTTGGAGATGCAAGTGGCATTGACTGCAAAATAGTCTGCAGCAAGTGCCCGAATCAGCATCTAACTCCGACCAGCCAGATGTTCCCCAGCTCCCACAGTAGGGAGAGGCTGCAGATGGGCACATCTGAGCATCTGAAGTCTGATACAGACCAATCGTTCTGGGACCACGTGATTTTCAGATCTATTGACATCATTCTTTCTTTAGGAGCTTGTTTTTTCAAGGGCTGCGGCACCCACTTTCTAGTGGTAACCCAGCAGCAAGGGGCTAGAAATGAGCAGCAGTTTAACATAGTGTCAGAGAGAAGATTTGGTCTCACTTCCATCTTTTACACCTATGATGAGGACAGAACCCAAAATTCACATGAATTGGAACAACAGACACTTTTTCAGGGGCTGAATCATTAGCTTCTCCAACTACTAGTTGATGGCATTTTTAGTACAGTAACTTGGCTTTTAAATAAATAGCAGAGATGAAAGAGCCTATATTCTTCTGTTAACGTTCAAGTCATACCTCCACCAGAAATTCTTAGGACAAATAAAAATCTAATTCAATAATTCTTGGAACAGAACATTGGCAATTTTCTACTAATCAGCAAAATTCAGTTCTGGTTAACAGGGGATTCCAGAAGTATTTTAGCCATTGAAGAGCTCCGCATTTTTCCACTAATGCAATAGAAACACATGGCAAATAAAGACTGAACACACAAATGAAAAAAATAGCTGTGAAGTTCTTAGTGCATTCCTTAGCTCTCATGAAACTCAGTGGACATATAACAAAAAGAATAAGAACTTCCCTTCTTTTTAACTGAATTTCTCTGTGAGAAAACACAAGTCAAAACCGAATGCAGTCGTGTAAATGCATACAGATATACCTAGCTAGAATTCAATACTGCAGGTATTTCAGATTTCCTCATTAAGATCAAATTCTAATCTTTTCTATATGAAAAACATTTAATCCTTCATTCATTGTTGCCAGAAGTATTTACACAAGCCAGAGTGAAACTATGTATTTTACTTCTAAGTAATAAACTCTGCTTCCCTTTACTAGAAACTTTAGTATTTGATTAAAAAAATATTTCAGATAATAAAGACTATAATATCTACACAAAAAAAAAGCATTAGTTATTAAGGGAAGTGATGAAAGATTTTGACATAAGGTTACTGCAACATAAACCTTGCAAAGGCCAATAAAACAAGAACTGCACTGAAAAATTACTTGCAAAGAAGTAGGAAAATACTGCCCCTTCTTCCAAATCCATCAAGTAGTGCCAGTATTTTTTAATATTTTGAGAATGAATACTTTTTTTTTTTCATTATGCCCTTTCAAGTCAGGAAAACAAAATTATAATCAATCCATTTTACACTGAGATTCTCATTTCACTTCAAAATACCTAACAACATTAGTAAAAACCAGAAGATACCTAAATTCTTGATTCTACTTCTTGATTTGAAGCTACCAAAGAACAGGCTAGAGAAGTACAAATGAGCAGTTTTAAACAGCAAATTATCAATATGGAGAGATATTGTTAATGGAGCTTTTCAAGAATCAGTTTGTGGATATTTTATATCATCATTAGGGATCTGAATTGCAGTCCTGTGTGATGATTAAGCTACATAAAAGAAAAGTATTGTGCAGAGGAAGGCTGTATTATCATTGAAAATAAACTAGAATTGGCTTCAAGAGCAAAAGAAACAGCATGAAATTCTGTCTGTAATGCAGGTTAAGAGGAACACGTACTTTTTAATAAGTAAATAAATAACAGTCTTCACAAACTTGGTGAAAGCTTAGAACTTTACTGATTACAATACCTAAAGAGTCCAAGGTCTATTGCAGGTGGACACTAGAAAACCAAAGGACTGTATTCTAGGTGGATAAACTACCAGAATGGTCATGGAATAGACTAATCTTACACTATGACGGATCAGATAAATTATTCCCAACACAAATAGCAAGTTCTTTGTGGCACTAGTACCCGTAACTGGGGTACAAGCACCATGGACACTATTCTGGCTACAAGAGAAACATTCAAATGAATGACCTACTAGACAGCTATGGGAATAGAAAGCACTGAGAAGACTTGGATAGCCCTGCACAGCTGGGTACAAACAGATACACATTAATTTCTCTTCCACTTCACAGCTGTTACAGCAATTTAATGCTGATAATCAAGACACAAGAAGTAAACACAGGGAGGGCTATAGAACCACTCCGAGCAGATGCTGCTAGTGGGCAGAATAACAAAATGCAGGAGGCTCACAAAGAAACCTCAAAACCTGGAGATGCAAGAGCTGCCCAACTCTGCCCAACCTTCCATGGTGCAAGAGGACTGGGAAACACACCTTCTGGCAAGCTGGAATGCTAGAATTCCTTACGCTTCTCAAGGAGCTTTCTGACAGCACTGCCATGAAAAAAGGACTGGTAACAATAACCCCTTGTAGTCCTCAGGTCCTGCCTGTGATAAAACCTGTGATAAAATATAGAGTAACAGCTTACAGAAATGACCTTGTAAAAGCAGACACACAGACAGCCTTCAATTTTTCCAACAATGTAGGATTTCAAACTTCAGAGTTTGAACTTCAGAGTGGGAAGGGAAAGTCATTTTAGAGGTAATTGGGTACTTCTAAATATTTTTGGTTATTTGGGTAATGTTTGGTGTTTAAATGGAAAGGAATACTGCCAAGCACGCTCTCTTTTATAAACCTGGGCTACTTGACATTATTTGACCTTCACTGATCAAATATGAAATGCAAAAGAACTGATAACAGTATCTTACTTAATCAGTACTTCTACTTCACGTAGTATTCCTGTATGGTTTGGGAATGTGCAGCAGACAACTAGAAAAACAGCTCAGAATTACTCATAACAATACTAGTAAAATAAGAAAAAAATCATTTCTAACTCTTCCTGCAATAAGAGAGAGATCTTTTTTACTCTTTCTGGAATAATGGAAGAAATTATTAATTTCTAGCCCTACTTGGAATAAGCTCTAGCGAGGGCTCCTGCTTTCAGCTTGGTGAGGTAACCGCCAGGGGCACCGGACCAAGGCCCAGGGCACTCCTGGTTCTGGCAGCTCACAGCCCCCACTATATATATATATATATATATATATATAAAATATACATATAAAAATTTTATGTCACCCAGGAAATACAGTATTTTGGAGCTAGGAGATGTTACTTCACCCACTCCAGAGCCCCTGCGCTCCGCTCCAGGCTGTGATACTGCACGCTGGTCACAGGGCGGCAGCACTTCCCCGGTTTAAAAATTCTTCCAAAAAATGAAAGCCGACAAATGACGTGAACTTCTAAAATGCCAGTCAAAGCAGGCATTTTATGAACAAAGCAGGAGATTTTATGGCACATGTTTAAACAAGCTTTTAGGGCTCCTCCTCAGAAGACATTAGCAGAGATTTTTACCTAAGGAAACTGTGATGTTATGATTCTATTAGCTGTCCAGCAATGTTAGAAGAAAAACTCTTTTCAGCAACCAATTTCTTCTCATCACTTTCTTCAGGAAAACAGAAGAGGAGTTTGTTGTTGCTGTTGTTTTTTGACAAGAACCATTTCCTCATTATTAATGCCCTATTATGACATCAATGCCATAAGGCGTTAATAAAATCATAATCCTGAAGTTAAAACATTACTTTCAGTCTTTAACTTTTAATCAGTGAATTGCCCTATGTCTTCACAGAGAGGAAGCCTCCTAGCAACCAACCTGAGAACTGGCAAGTCCTGCAACACCCATAAAAATAACACACCGAGGGATTAGATAAGGCTGTCCAAGGTCATAAGGTGGCATGAGCGGAAACAAGCCCGTAGCTTTTAGCTGTGGCTGAAGGGCACAGAGCGTGTTCTGGATCTGCAGGTGCTCCCTCACAGCCTAAGAAGTGCCTCTGCCAACGGGGTCCTACACAGACGTGGTGCTGCAGGGAAGCTTGAGCAAGGGCGACCTCCATAAGGATCGCTCAGAACTTCCATCATGTTGAAGCTTCAACTAGCGACGCAGAAAGGAGACACTGCCCATTAACTGTCAGAAAAATCACTCATTTTGACACCACTGCCAATTGCTAACACTAAAAATACTGTCATCTTTGCCATTATGATGTTACCTTAAAAAGCAACACAGTGATGAAAAACCCAATCCAACAGATCAATTATTCTACTTGTTGTTTTACATGGGGTGATGAATTCCACTGAAAAGTAGCCAGATGCTCTAGAATGAGTCAGCGCTGATGGCTGTACCTGCCCTCTGAACCACCCTGCACTAGCATCAAAAGCTGAGAAACGCTTCAAGTGGAGTTTCAAAATGTGAATGGAAGGCAAGGCTGACATCTGGGAGGGGGAGAACACACAAAATCCCCACAAAACTAGTATTTCTCACAGCAGATCATTGTATCTTTTTTACCTTGTGACATCCAAAATTGAGTGGATACACTGTATGAGGCAAACTCAGGCACTCCAGGGGTGACAAGGAGTAGCAACAACTCAAGTTTAAAAAGTAAACAGTGATCCATATAATATTAAAAAGATGAATTAAATGTTCTAGGTATAGCATCATTGATAGTATTGCATTTAAAATATTTTATCTAGAAATAACAGAAGTTGCTTAAATAAAGGAACTCTTTTAAAATGCTGCCTTTAAGTATTCATTAAGGACATGCCTCAAAAAGTAAATTTAATTTCACAGATAATTTAAATTTAGCAACTATATTATCAGCTCAATTAAATGACTGCTAATCAATGAAGTATTACTTTTTCCTTTTGGAGTCATCCTTCTAAGGTGGCAAATGTTTTGCCATTACTCCTATGGAAGTAAACCGTTTGAAAGATGACTTGCAAAAGGCAATTTCTCAGCACATTTCTAGTTGATGACATAGAAGTAATGAAGTAATAGAAGTAACTACTTAAAAATAAAATTATTTATTGATTTACAATTAGAGGCACATGAAAAAAGTACTTAGAGGTAAGTCTGCATCTGACTTTACAAGGTCTGACTATTCTGCAAGGCTGTAAACCTCAAATAAAATGTAAGCTATCTTGCATTTATTAAAATATCATACACTTAGTAATTCACTACAAAATATCAAATGTGTTTTACATTATAACTTGATCTATAGTAATTTGCTCATGTGGCCATGTGGTAGGCAAACTGAATGTACAACAAAAAATATGGAATTATTGCCTTTGCATGCAACTTGATCTATTATACCATTTTTAAAGAGATATGTAACAAATTACAGGTGAAAATACTTACATATTGTCTTCTACACAAATTTTAGGCCCAACTACGTTTGCAGCTCCACTTGCCATTTTGAATGCAAAGTGCTTTTCAGGACAGGCTTTAGAAATGCCACATTTGTACCTTGGAGGTTTTGTAGCTGTCAAAAGAAAATAACAGCACTTTAAAGATAGGTGCACTGAAGGTTAAATAGTTAATGAGCTAGTTTTCCAGAAGAATTAAAGAAGGATAGAGGCAAGTCATATTTCCTGGTGCAGATTCAAAGCAGCTTTAACTGATCTAAGTTCCATCAGTGCTTCTACACTTTTTCCCCTAATCTCACCCCTTTGCCACTTAGCATGGCCATCAAAAGCCACAAATAAAGCTGTGCCTTCTTGACAAAATGCTGGCAAAATCAGAGGGACTTGGACAGAAATGTAGGAAAGTTAGGGAAAGAGAAAAACAATTTTAATTACATTTTAAGTGTAATTAAGAATTTCTTAACTACAAAAATCCAACTTTTTCTGTCTTTAGTAAAACAAGTTACAGCAGTAACACATGCACATGAATACTCACCACGTGCAGCTGCATCCAATGCTGATCTAGCTAAAATACAAAAAAAAGTTTTATAAGATTCTCATTTTAAAATGTCGTTTAGTATAAAATAGTCTATACATTTTAAAGCTTTTTGTACATCTATAAAAATAGATTAAAACATCAAATACATAAATAAAAACATTGTGTTCAAATATAAAATACAAGGTTACACAGCAAAAGTATCAAAGTGATAAGGAACCAGATGTGTTGAGACACTATCTTAATTTACAGCTCTCCAACAAGGATAAGCACATAAACGGAAATACAGAACAACATGGGACCTGTGGTACTGTGGGTATTGAAATGAAGTAAATCCAGTCCTCATAGACACATTTACCCAACCAAGGAGAAAGACCACAGACTAGAAGCTTTTCTACAGAGATGCTAATACTTGAGTAATGCTAATACTTGAGTCTAAAGTTAAGTGATAAGAATCTCAACTATGTGTTTAAAACGAGGTTTCTTAAGGAAAAGGCATTTTAAAGACAGAGTCAGTTCAAAATCTATACCCTGAGTTTTAAATGATTTAGGCTGGTAACTGCCCTGCACCCCTCCCCCCTTTATTTTATTTATTTACTGAAGAACTTGGTACATTAAAAATGTTTTGATTATTGCATTGTTACATAGGTGACACCTCTCGGTTAAGATGCTAAGTAACTATAAACAGAAAAGTGGGTAAAATTATGTATACTTGCAAGATGAGACTTTTAAATATTTCATATATAAAATAACTGTATGTACACACATTGAAAATATAAAATTCTTTACAGGTGCAAGAGTAAGTGGATCTTACAGAAATAATTCTTGATTATGGCTCAAATAAATAAAGAGCAAATATGTAGAAAAACAGAGTAATCACTTACCAAATATGTGTCCTAAGTTTGCATCCATTTTTATTTCAAAAACTTGAGATATGACATAGAACGTCAACAAAAATATTGCTACGACTACTACCAACTTTGCAGCACCTATGCAGGAAAAAAAAGTTTGAAAAAAAATCTGTAAATGACACCATTAAAATTTACCAAAATTAAATCTCTATCAGGTTACATTTAGCAGACCTGCTTTCATAAATGCAGTGGGCCTTGCTGAGGCCCAAAATATAATCAAATTTCCTTGGGGATTACAAAAATAATCCCCAAGGAAAGAACACTGTAATGTAAGCTGAAACCAGTCTGTCTATCAGGTTGCTACACAAGCACTGACCTGACGTCTCACCTGGGTTCTTTCTCCAAGGTTTGTGCCTGTTTGACCTCACAGGAACCAGCTCAGCTCAGCAGCCAGCAGAAAGCACCGACTTTTTCATGGAAATCCAGCTGGGCTAGATGAACTAAGCTGATTTAACAACTGGCTGCTCTCCAGGGCAGGAAGTCCCGCTCCCCCAGCCTACTTACCAGTTCTCAGGCATATGTCCCTGTGGCTCACTGTTCATAAATACTCCCTTTCTTTTTGTCTTCAGACTGATACCTCTCCATTCTAATGCGTGATCCAAGCTGAGCAATTATGGGTCTGTTTATAGCTCAACTGCTTTAGCTAGTTAAGCCCAAAAATTACACTAAAATTTATTTAAAAGGAAGCAGATGGGCTTCTTTTTTAATTTATTGACTTTCAAAAACCAAGTTAGCAGACTATTATATTTTAAATTATCTCTTTTTAAAAAAGTGGTAGCTTTCCCCTCCCCTTTTAATATGTTGAGGTCTCAGGTGGCTTGAGGTTTTACAAGCCTAATTTTGCTGTAGTGTGGAGAGGTCAAACCACAGGGCAGGGGAAGAGCTGGAAGCACTAACCCACAGGGATTTATATCTGAAACAGAAACTCTCTTGTACTTGGCGCTACCATAAAGCCTGCTGTTCTAATTGCGTATTTGCCATTTTCTATCATTATTTTCAATAGATTTTACAGAACACTCTGCCCTCTGTTTAGTGAAAGTTAGTGTCAGGCATTAGAAGTCACTCTGAGCCACATTTAAGGAATTGATGTGCCAGTGTGTTAAAGAACTTTGGAGAAGTGACCCTACAGAACGCTTGTATTTCTCCAACTGCCTGATAAGATCTTCTCTGAATAATTTATTTATGTATTCTTGAAGACCTCAGACCGGTTTTTGAGGCCTGTTTGGAAAACCCTAAAATAGATAAAATTACTCGGCTTTCAGAAAGATGAGAGATGTTAATCAGGCCTTCCAAAGCAGGGCAGGCGGGAGGGGAAGATAAGCAGATAGAAAGATAAAAGACAAATGAGGAAAGAGACAGACACAGGTAAGCCCAGAGACATTATGTAAAGAAAAAAAAAATACAGAAACCAACTTAAGAACACTAGGCTGGGACTCCCAGAGGCAACTGCATTTGTAGGAAAGAGAACCACAGGTATGTGCTAATGAAAACAAATAATCTGCCTTTACTTACATTAAGAAATCTGGAAAATGTCTGCAAAAGTAACATTACTTAACAAGACAGGATTGCTTAAGAAGCAGAGTTTGGAGTGTGCCATATAGCACATGGCACTTGGAGAGCATGCTGTTCAGGTAGATGGTGAAAGTGGTGAGTGAGAACTCAGCATGAGTCACCTATTCCACTTGATATTCTCAGTCTTTTCATGGGATTGAACAGGCTCCCATCAAGGGAGGTAGAAATATTCTCCTGCTCAGTACTTGTAACTATTGAGGCAAACCCAGCCTGTTTGCTACAGGCTAAAGATTCTGTGTGAACTGCCTTATTTTTCATCTGTAGGTTTTAGTAACAAAATTAGGAGTTAGCTGCAAGAGAAGGAAGACTCAGGAAAGGCACCTTCTAGGGGAATCTAACAGTTTTCTAAAAATGACTGTATTTTCCCAGCTCTCATGGGTTTTGTCTTCCCTATAACAAGTGGCTCAGTTACACTTAATGCAATTAATAAAACTGCATATCCGCTCTTGAGCTTTCTGTAACTATCCTGAATGATAATTTTAGAAGTAGTCACAGGATCCAGGGTTGCTAAAAACATTAAGGCTTAACTCTTTGGGAAAAGAAAGCATCACTCTCTTCTAGGGTGATGTAGCATAACCATAAAACTTCTTGCAAAAGAAAGCGCAAGGCTTCAGAGTCTCAAAACTGTTCATCTAACAAAAAAAAGCAATAGGGTATTCTACTGCAAAAATACACTCAAAATAATATTTTCTTAAAAATTCTCTTTGCCAAAGTAATACTGCAAATACTTTGCAATAGTACAATAGTACTTTGGCAAAGAGATCTTTTTAATTAAGTAAAAATTACTTTGTAATATTGCAATTGCTACTAACCTACACCTTCAAAAAAATGAATTTCTCAAACTCTGAAGAAACGTGAGTCTGTTACAAGCTTTTTACAACTCTTCAATTCCCGAGTTATTTCAGATGTTTCATATGCTGTATTATAACCACGTGTGACACTTCAGTATGGGGTGTGAGGTGGGGAAATAAACTGCCTAGGACATAGCATTTAGCTATTTTATTATTTTTTCATCATTTTACAGAATTAGCAGCCACAACAGATCAATTCCTGGCACCTCAACCAGCCACTGAAGATCTCTAGATTGTTCCAAATGTGTCCCAATCTTCCTCAAAGCTCTGTAAAATGGGACAGCGATGCTGTAAGACTCAATTCTAAAATACTGTCACAGCGATTCTTTACTTGTTATTTCAGCCTGCAGCTTGTTTCACGTGGTATAAAAGCCCAATTTCACTAACCCCACTTACCGGCTATTCTCATGTTTAGTCTTCAGCCACGTAACAACCCAACAGCATCAAAAAAGCCACCTAGAAAAAAGAAAGCACAGCAGTGAAATTAGAGCCCAACATGGCCATTACTGCTGTTAACACCAAACCACCGTGTTATATTTTTTTCTAGCCAGCAGTATTAAGAAAAATTTTCCTGAATATTTAACTATCTTGATTTTTTAACTCTCATAGTAAAAGGGAAAAAAAAATCAAGATAGATTTCTCACATATTGCTTTCATTCTATGAAAAAGACCGCCATTTCAACAAAAGAAAAACAAACAAACAAAAAAAAGATTTCAAATTTACTACTTTGACTTGTGAGTCTCAGACATTTAGCAGTGTTGTATCCAAGCAGCCTCTGATTTTTGTGTGGTGCAAATAAACAGTTCTTGCTGCAGTCCTTCAAACTCTGAATGCATTTTTAGTGCAGGCTGGCATTGGCAGCACTAATTGGCATTATCAAACCACACTGTGGAGAGAATCCCAGCGCTTCTGCACGATACATGAACAATGCACTTATCATAGAATCACAGAATGCCTAAGGTTTGAAGAAACCTCAGAGGTCATCTAGTTCAACTCCCCTGCACACACAGGGTCACCTAGACCATGTGGCACAGGGCTGCATCCAAGAGGGTTTTCAAGATCTCCAAAGACGGAGACTCCACAACCTCTCTGGGCAGCCTGTTTCAGGGCTCTGTCACCCTCATAGTCAAGAAATGTTTCCTTAAGTTCCTGTGGTGCCTCAGTTTTGGGCTGTTTCCTCTAGTTCTATCGCTGTCCACCACTGAAAAGAGGCTGACCCTCTCCTCCTCACTGCCTCCCTTGAGGTATTTATACACACTGATCAGGTCCTGCCTCAGCCTTCTCTTCTCCATCACTCAAGGCAGTATCCAGGAGATCCACCCTATGGTGAATGGTGACAGGAGCAATGAGGATGCCAGAAGGAGCCACCAGAAGCACTGAGCCTTTGTCCCAGGGCTGTCCCTGCCCTCTGCCCCCAGAATGAATGGGATGGATGGGGGGGCACCTCCTGCATGGAGTCTCCCCGTCCCTCATCCAGAAGGGAATGCTTTGCTGAAGCAAAGTGAGTCGGTGCCACTCAGACAAATAAAACAGCTTTTGGTCAGTACTTCCCTTCCACATTAAAAACAAACAAAAAACTATATCTTCCTTTCTACTATTCAGGCTGACAGCTACTTATATCTAATATGCAGGAGAAAGCAACAACAACAAAAACTCCACACACCTTGGCATACAGTGATGTGGTTGAATCATCTACACTGGAGTTAAGCCCAAAAACATGTAAGAAGTCACCATTCTAACTCAAGTAGTTGTCCCACACCCACTTACCACAAAAGCTACGGCAACCCTAACATATCATCATCCTATGTCATAACTGTGAACAACAACCAAATACTATCTTTAGAAACTGCCCTGAAACTTAACTCAGAGAACAAAAGGATATGTCAGGGCATTGTAAATATTATATATAACGTGTTACTACTTAAGGCCTGCACAAGCAGTATCCAAAATCCTGCTTTCTCTTCTGCAGGGATGTCATTTTGACTTCAGATGTATCTTCAAGTAAAGAGAATATCAGAAAAAATAAACAGCTGATATGACAAGTTTTTAAAAAACTGATTTTATTCTTTAACAAATGTTGGTGAACAGAATTTAAGTGTCCTCTGCCCACCACCATCCGTACGGCCTCCTTTCCCATGGAAATACATCCATATTAAAATAAACACATTCTGGAGCTGGAACAACCACTAATTTGTTTTAGTAGCTCTGGAAAAAATAGTTCACTCAGTTTATTTGACTATAAACAAAAACATCTAACAAACTCAAATGCTAGAAAATAAATTCCACAGACCACCTGTTTAAAATCTGAAATGTTTCTTGCATTTAGAATATATATATAAAAATATATAAAAACTATGCCTCAACTTGAAAAAAATTTTTTAAAAAAATCTTGAGTTTTTATTTTAAATGACCATATACTGAATTTCCTTACATAGGCAAATTCTGCATTTGAGCTAAAGAACAGGTACAGATATGCTAAAGTAAAGGTGTGTGTTTCATAGGATTTTCAAACTGCCAGAGGGTTCAGTTCACGAGCACCAAGTCCTTGAACAATAAAACATCATCTTAAGTCATTTTTAATTTTCTTTTTTAAATCAAATGTAGAACAGGAATAAAATAGGACACTGCAAAAGCCCATATGAATGCTTATAGTTCTGATACTAAGGATATGGTGTGGTACATTTAGAATCTCAAAACGATATACAAATGGATTTTGAAAGTTCAATTAGTGCTTTTAATGACTTAGGGTCATTAAAAGGAGGAGAGAGGGGAAAAATAAAAAAGCACTATCACAACCAAGTTTGCCCAGATTCAGATGCACAAAAATACTAGCAACAGCATGTATTCAATTGCTTTAGACAGAAAAAAAACAGTAAAAAAACTTCCTCTTTGACGTTACATCCCACCAAGCAAACATAGCAGAATTACAGCCCAAATGACTTCACAACTGAGGCATGTCCAATAATATAAGTAACCTCTTTATTGCTGTAATAGCATGATTTATTCTTGCCAGGCAGCACAACTTGTTTATGGCTTTCTAGCTGATCCAGGAGACAGGAGGAAGGCGAGCAGAGCAGAACCCCAGGCAAAAGCAGGGACGGGGAGGGCAACAGGAGTCACGGGACAGACGTCTCCGAGATCCACGAGTCACACAAAGTCAAACGGCTGGGCCCAGGGCAGCACCATACAGTAATGATTATGCAACATACTCTTTTTTTCCTCCTCCTTTAGACTGTATTCTATTAAACTCTATATATTCCTAATTTGTCAGGAGGAACCGTGTGCAATTTCTAAGGAGGCAGCAGGAACACGCTCTTTTCCTGAGATCACCCAGCAGGAAAGCACAGATATTTCTTCATTCAACAACAGCCATGTTAAAGAGATTTTTGAGCTCTTCTGCATGTCATTGACAATTTACAAGAGGCAGTCTCTAAAAAGAAGAAAAACCCAAGGCAAAACAGTTCCAGAGCAAGGCCCTCATGCCTGCAGCAGGCCACATCCACATCCTCAATGCTCTCGAGAGCTCAGACACATAAGGTGCTGTTGGGGCCTACCTGTTGGTGGGCCTTCTTTTAAAGTCTACATGATGCTCATTTTGAGTAAAGATCAGACAGACAGGTGATTTGATAGGACAATAATATTCCTGTGGGAAAAGCTAATTACTGAATAGAAGCAGAGATGAGGGGACATGCTTTGCTAGTTAAACTGATTGTAGAAAGTTCTCTGAACTGTCTGAACATCCTGACACAAGTGACAAAAACGGAGCAGGCATGAAATTGGTTGTGGTATACGAATGAATTTAGGAATTGCTCTTTTGGTGTGGATCAGTCCCTATGTCAGCTGCCCTCTCAAGACTAGACAGGAACGAGCAGGCAGCTCAGAGTACCAGAGAACAGCAGACACATGCTAACCCCTTTCTGAATTTCAGTACGCTGTACACTTTCTACGTGGAGTTCGCACTATTTCATGTTGATCCTTGCAGAAGAGGGTTATTTATTCTGGCTACAGAGTACTAGGGAGGGGATGTGTGGAAGGACAGTTGGGAGTTGAGGTTACTGGTTGCTTTTCTCTGCTCCACCCATCCTTGTGAATTGTATTCTGTCCCAAGGCAGCGGCAACTTCCAGATGTTATGATTTCCAGTTCCTTTTCAAGCAGCAGTCTCCCTTAGAGTTCAAAATGTTATACATAGGGTAACAAAAACCAAAGGAGAAGGAAAACAACAGCTTACAGAACAGGCAGAGGGCCATGTGCTACCCCCATCCTTCTTCCCTCACCACTCACTTCTAGTCTTTGGGGATTTTTAGTTTGCTGCTCCATTTGTTGATTAAACTGTGTGGTAAAAGGGATGACAGATCTAACATAGGTCTGACAAATTCAGTATATATGGTCAAACAGTTGCTATGCATCTTCTAAAATGTACTACAACTATCCAGCTATAACCACTAGAACAATAGATATTTGCTTTAAAAAAAGTAACTTCAGGATGTGTAAGTAACTTCAGAATCAGGATGTGAAGAAACTCCTTTGAGGTAAGTAAAATAACTGGTTTAACAATATTCCACTGTGATTAATGCTGTCAGGCCAAGATAACAATGAGCGAAGTCCAGATTTCTCTCTTGAGCTGAATTCCATTCAATTCAGCCAACTCCTTATTAGCCTTGTTTAGTGCTCTTGCCCTGTGCTCTATTTACTGATGTTTTATGTTTTACCTGTTCTCTGTGGGTATTTTTTCCCCAAATATGACTATAATAAATATTCTTACAGATAATGTGAAACATGTAAATTAGTCTATTTTATTCGCACTTCCCTAGGATAACAGTATGTCCATTAGCAATTTGATAACTTGCACAGAGATAACTTATGGCACTGGCAGATGAAAGCAATCAGGGATGAGAGGCAAGAATTCAGAAAGTCAAGATAATTTTCAATTCTCATCTCAGTAATTTGAAAAAGATCCCTGTCTCCACCTCCCTCCTCCCCCCCTAAAAGAAGGAAGAATGAAATTCAATAAAACAGAGAAAAATACACTTGGAGAGAATGTAAGTGCAGAAAAACAGACATGAGAAAAAGGATCTGCAAGGGTATAGCAACTCTGCTACCAAGAGTCAACAACGTGGTACTGTTGCGAAAGCAGAAATGCTCCTTGTGAAACGTGCCACAGGACTGCTGTGTGAAGAGCAACAACAACAAATCCACCCCTCTGATGCACTAGGCAGACCTCTTAACTGAGACTGACACTTTATTTTTTTAATCTTTCTTAAAGCTTCATCATTAAGAGAAAGAACCTAGATAACAATATAACAACTGTGGGGCTGAAGATACCAGCTTTTCTTGTAAAAAAGCATGAAAGACAAAGACAGAAGTAAAGAATTGACATCCTTGTCTCTTACCTCCAAGGTGTAATTACAAATGAGAATCTAGAAACTGGTTAAAAGATGCTAAGATGGAGGATTCTCAGTGCCCACTAGAAATGGTCTGCCTGCTGCTTACATATTTGTAGATAGATTGAACATTAAAAAGACCTTCTAATAACACGAATAGTCAAAAAAAGGAAAAGACTATTTAAGAACACTGTAAATCATCATAAAAATCTAGACATAGAGGCCAAGTTTTCTTAATTTAGGTAATTTATGAGGTTTGAGTTATTATTTCAATATTTCCTTATTTCAATATTAGGAACATATGTCTATACTACTTTAGTGAGTGCATGTACAGACATGTATTCCCCATCTTCATCAGCTTAAGAAGCTTTGAATTAAATTCACAAGCAATGGGTTAAATTCCCTTCCGTGGGGTTTTAGAGATTATCACACTTTCAAAATGGTCAAGTAACGCTCTATCTGTTTTATCTGTTGCAACACTATCTTTTAGTATGTGCAGTATTACCCAGCTACACTGTACTATTTCTGTACTAGGATTAGATAAGTATTCAAAATTACTTAGCACAAAAGAAAAAGAAAGCTTAGGATTTGTTTTTATTTCCGAGGCAAAACTAGATTAGGATGGTCTTCAGGGAAGGCATTTTTGTGTTGCAAACACAAACAAGGATCAGCAGACTTTTCGATCAGAGAATACGAAGAAAAAAGAAAGAAAATAAAAAAAAATAAGAAAAAGTAATTTTATCCTTCCTTACCCAGGTCACTGCTAAATGTTTGTTAGGTTATTCACAGCTTTTTCACTGCATTTACAATTTTTTTTTAATTTGAAACTGAATTTATTTCCCAAAATGAGAGAGAGGAAAAAATACATCTTAAAACTAATTGCTGTATTTCATTTTTTTTGTATAACCAGGGACCATTTGTATGTTCTGATGCAACCCATTTTTCCCCTTAGGCACTCCTCTAGCCATACAAATTCCTTGTGGTTATGAAGGACACCACACAGGCAAAGGGTTTGTCCATGCAGAACAACACACAGAATTGTGGATGTTTATTTTCTCCTCCTTAGGGGCAAAAATCTACAACTGATAATTTCTCTTACAAAAATGGAACCACCTGAATTATTCTTCCATACACAAGAGATTGAACTTTGTAACTTGGTATTCTTATAACACTGAATTAGACCTGAAAAGCCTGGAATCAGAACCCAAGCAAATTTTATCCTTCTTTTACCCACAGCAAATTAGCCCCTGACAAACTTTCCCCCAAATTAAAAAGGAGTCATTGCAATAACATCAGAACTACCTTTGTTTAAAATCCTAGTATGTGGTTTCCCTTTTGTTTCATGAAAGGAGATACACATGAGAAGAAACATTACTCTGCACCAGTACTTTGATCCTCGGTGGACACACAAATGTTTCCCAAATGATGCCTCAAATAACTGACCATGTGAAGTGCTCTTGGTCCCCTTCCACTGTGGCCCTCACCCAGGCCCTTCCTAGTGGCCTCAGTCCAGGGATTTCACCTGAGTCAACCCATGAACTGACAGAACAACCACAAAGACTTCTCCTGGGAAGCCCTAGGTAAAAATACTAAGGTTGCTTTTTGGCATGATGGAACTCAGTCCTCCCTTTCCTTTTGCAGGTAAACGGGAAGATGACCCCACAGAATACCCTATTTCCAGAGGCTGACTTCAAATATGGATTGAGATGACTCGATAGCTGAAGCCCCTACCCAAATATTACACAAAACTTCCTGGACAATTATACATATATGTGTGTGTCTGCGTGCGCGTATATATATCTCGATACATATCAATAATATAGTTATCAATATAAATAAAGAGCAAGGTTTTAAGTTCAGGTTTCCCCCCAAACATACTGTTTTAACATGTTAAAGCTAACAAACTGGTTTCTAAATATCTAATTAGGATAATCTTATCCCGGTTTTGTTTTTCCACAGGACTGAGGGGAGGAGAGGAAAAAAAAGAAAGAATGTAGGATAATTAAAACTCCCAGAAAAACAAATTGCTAAATCCATTTCCTTTCAGACTTCATCCCAGTAAACATGCTTTCAGTGCAGAGGAAGTTTGGGGAAGTTCAGCTGCATCACTGGTTGAATAGAGATTTCTCAGAACGGGGAATTAATGAACAAAGCATAGGGAGCGAGGGAGGCGAGGAGGGAGAGCAGCATCTTTTTCTGTCAAACGATAAGCAAACTATTTAGTATGAGAAGCCCTGTTGCAACTACCACCTGCTCGAAACTTCAAAACCACAGATGTGGTTTTTTTTTTTCCTCCCCTCTACGCTGCAAGATATCAGCATAATTTCGTAAGATGGTCAAGTTAGTTCACTAATACGAAGACAGCAAGGAGTATATAACCTCACCACAGATTTATCTGCAAGATCGCCAGGTCTTGCTGAAAACAGGAAATGGCCATAAGACTTATGTTCCAAATGTATGACAGCACTTGTATCTTTTTATCAATGAAAAGATCAAGTCTGTTGTCTGAAAAATATGTCACTATCAATCTTATCCTGTCCCATACAGAAACTCTCAATAGAGCTAATTGACTAATATTAATACTGACCAGTAACATTACTTGTAATAAGGATTTTGATATTATTCCACGTCAGCACTGCAGAAATTTATTGAGGAATGTGGTTACAGCATCTCACTTGGCACAGGGAAACATTTTAAACCAAGAAAGTAAGCACAACAGCAAAGAGTATTACAAATACACACTCTGTAGGAGTAGATTTACTGCAGAAACACTGGTGCCTTCCCCCAACACTCTTCCCTCCAGCATAACCAAACGCTTGAGAGTAATTTTAAGATGAGATCTTCACCTTATGAATGAGAATCATACTGTGCTGAACACCGTACTGACCACAAAATGGAGCTGCCCATCGAGCCTGCAGATGAGGCAGCTCCCACGTCGCTGGCAGGGCAAGGAACACATCCAAGGTGCCCACAGTAGTGGTGGACACCATCAGGATGACACCATCAGCCGGCACCCGAGCTTTTGGAGCAATAGGTCAGCAGCATACAGAGACACTGTGCGTGGGAGAAGAGATGCAGCCTTTCCCCTCCATAGAGGGCTTATCTCACTCTCTAGGAAGCCAAGACCTGCTTCTAGGGACACTCTTTCTATGGAGGTTGTTCCTGCTCAGCACAATGTTGGCATCTCTGCCTCCTCTTGCTCCAAAGGATATAGGAGGCCCTGCTTCTGCACCACAGGGCCCACCCTTATCCCCTCAGCATCCGCTTATAGTCTGCTTCCATGCAAACATTGCAGATTGATGTCCAAGTCCAAACAGTTTGCCACAAAACTACCTTCTAATTAAGCACTCTTCCAGCAGAGTGTACCAAATTCCTATGCATGTGCAAAAGGAATTAATATCAAATTAAACCAAAATTAAAACCAAATTAAAAAAAGCAATGTCTGCTTTTTTAATGATTACTATTTAAATTCAGATGGTGTATGTGTATGTACATGCACATGCACACAGCCCTATATATATATATAGGTTTTATATATATATATATAGGTGTTATATATAATTATATAGGTTATATAATACACACATCTCTTACATATATATATATTTAGGTTATACAAATAAGTATATATTTTATATATTTATTTTTAGATATATATAAAAAAAACAAAATGACAAATGTCATATGAACCTAAATCCAATAAGGCCATTTTCTAGTCTTTGAGCCTTTAAAATGTGAAGAATATCATAGCTTTGCCTAATAAAGGCAGAAATAAAGTTTCAATGGATAAGAAGTGACTGTATGTCATCCCCTTGGGAGATGTTGTCCCCATAAAGTAGAAGTAAGCTAATTTGAAGATCATCCCTCAGTGATAGAAGTTTGGCTTCGAGCGCCAAGAAGCTAATACTGCCACTAGCAACCCTCTCTGCCATACCTCTCTGGAATATGCCGACAGAAAAAGCAAATCTCTAATTATTGCAGAGTCTCCTAATGAATTCTTGTCATGAACTCCTGCCTGAACAAGCTACAATCCATAAGCCATCAGCAGCATCACTGCCCTGATAGTTCCAATAGATTCTTCCCCCTAATTTCCTCCTTATTGTCCTCGTAACCCAATGAGAGCTAGAGAGAGCTCCCTTTCGTTTGCAACTCTGTCTTCAAATGAGGATACAAGTTATTTTTCTATCATACAAATGTGGTATTACCTATTAGCAGCAAAAACAGCTGAAGAATAATACGCAAAGAATTCACAGCTCCCTATGGCAAACTTAAGTCCCACTTAACTTTGAGCAGCCTGGTGAAGTTGTTATCAAGGACTAACTACAGAATACGGACACGCTTTGGAAATCTGTGGATAACATCAAAATGTAGGGTTTGATCATAACTATAAGTTATCCATGAAAACTTTTTTTTTTTTTTTAAGGAAAAAATCCATACTTCATTAAAAAAATACAAGTCTATATTTAGGCCTGCAGTTTGGCATTGATTTTTAGAAGACAAAATGGGACGCTTGGAGCATCTATTTCTGTGTCACGGATGCTTTAGCACCCATGTTGAAAAGTCCAGTATTAAGGGATGATGTTTCATGCAGCAGTACCAGTTTAAACGGCTTTCTTCTTTTCCACTTTTCCTGCACTCTCATGTCACTGGGCCCCAGGCCTGGATGATACTACGAAGCACAGAAACTTCGGAGAGAGGACGATCTCTTCTGCCAGGTTGTTGCTGCTGCCAAAGAGGAGAGTCACACGAAACCTTTTCTCCAGCCCTGGCCACACGGTTTTGCTCACTAAGCAAGAAAAAGAGCTAAGTTAGTAAAAGTGAATGAATATATTTCTGCCTGTGTAGCAGACAGCTTTTATGGGCGGCAGGAGCCAAGCACAGGAGCGTTAGGCTCCCAGATTTGTGTGGCCTTGTCATGAAGCCCCAGTATAAAACTAAGTTTTCTGACCCTGTTGACAATTACATTTTTCCTGAGGTAGTCCTGAGAATTTCAGAGAAGTCCTGGTTTCACATAAACATGATACTACAGAGATCGTTTTAGAATACTAAACAGTTATAATTAATTCCAGTGGTACTAGCGGCAAAATGATTAGCAAAGATTGGCAGAGCAGGCCACCGGCAGAGAAAATGGGCAGTTTAATAGTTAAACATTAAACTCTTAACTTCCTTAGGGATGTTATAGCTTTTCACTAAAATTTGCAGACATCCGTACCCAGACCTATGGGGATAGTGGTTGCTGAGGCGAATGATAAGACCTGCGGCCTTCACATTCACAGCCTCCGGACTTCATGGGGACTGTGGATTGACCATGATAAAAATAAAAAACACAGAATTCAAATCAAACACAAACTGAACAAAAAAATCCCCTCCATATCTCTTCATTTAGATCTTTATTTAAAATATCTAAGGCTGGAGTAAGAAATTCTCTATGTATGCCAGTGATTCATCCTATAGATGAGTGCTTATCTTTTGAATAATACTATAAACATGCAGTTACAGTTCATATTTTAACCATTAGCTTGGCAAACTTTCAAACTCTTCCCAACTCTATCATAGCTTCCTGAAAGTGCCAGGAAATCCCTCATCAAAGGTAGCGCTGGTTTGAAAGCCTAGTCCCACGGGGGCTGCACCTGGAGCTGCAAGGCAGTAACGCGTGGGTAAAGCTCGCCCATCTGCTCATCCCTTCTCCTCATCCCCCGCTCACCCTTCTCCTCATCCCCTGCTCGTCCTTCTCTTCATCCCCTGCTCCTCATCCCCTGCTCACCCTTCTCCTCATCCCCTCCTCACCTTTCTCCTCATCCTCCACTGGTCCTTTTCCTCATCCTCCGCTCCCATCTACTTCACACTCGTCCCTGGTGAAACGTCCAGATCTCTTGTAAGGAGGCGGAGAGGAAAGCAAGGGCTGAAATAAACCACATACCTCTTCCAGCCCCAAGTGATTGGGTGTCATTGCACAACACCACCAAGCTATTTGCTTGTAAAGCGCCTATCTCGAGCCTTCAGGCAAGTTACAAAACTTGTTTTGCCAAATGAACAACCACGCAAGGCAAGAGATCCCCAAGGCTCCCTACTTCAAAGGGCTCCTCGGTGGTCAAGGGTCATCAAGTCAGTTGTACCTGGATTATCCTCACAGGCTTTAAAGGAAAGGTCAGAAGTGCGTTGGTATTAACCTGTGCTTCGGCTTTCTCTGAACTATTCTACTAGAAGGATGGGCTAAGGTTTTGGTGAAGGGAACAGATCAGCCGGCTGTGTTCACGGGCAATGAAGAACCACGCATGCACTTATGGGGAACACAGAACGATGCTTTAAAAAATATGAATAAAAGCCAGGTATATGCAGAGATCTTAAACCTTAGGTTTTGAGCCCCAGCTTTTCTCTTTCCATTTCCTCTAATTTACGCCTCCAGCCGAGTCAGGCAGCCCCCCAGCAGTGCCGAAACTCCAGCTGGAAACGCGGCCGCCTCGACCCACAGTGACCGAACCCACAGAAAGCCCCACGCCGGGGGCGGGAGGCCGCAGGCGCCAGCAGCCGCCCCATCCCGCCCGCTCCCCTGAAACCCGGGCTGATCCCGGCAGCGCCGCTGCCCGCGGAGCCCGCGACCCTGCCGCGCGGAACTCAACTTACAGAAATCCTCCCTTGTTTGTTTTCCTAACGCGCGGGAGGAGGCGGCAGCGCCGCGGCCGCCGCTCCCTACCTGCGCGGTGGCGTTGGGCCGGCGGCCGCGGCGCCCCGGTGTCCCGCGTCCCTCGGCGGCCGCGCCGCCCTCCCGGCCCACAGCGCCCGGCAGCAGCGGAGCAGGAAGCGGAGCGGGATCCGCCGCGAGCGGCAGCCGCGACACAGAGGAAGCGACGGCGGCGGCCGCGCGGCCGCCCCCTAGCGGTGGTGGCGGACCCGGGACCGCCCCGGAACCGCCCCCAGCCCGGCCCGGCCCGGGTTGGCCCGGCCCGATCCGATCCTGTCCATCCTCTGTCCCGGGAGAGAGCCTCGGAGTCGGGAGCGCAGCTCCGCGGGCAGCCAGGGGCGCGTGGGAAGCAGAGCTCGGGAGCGAGGGTGAAAAAAGGAAAAAAAAGGAAAAAAAAGGGGTGATGAAAAGCACACGTTTCACTGTGTCTGGAATGGTTACTTTTTTCTTTATGTTTTACTCCTCCCTTTATTTTCCGGACGAACCAGGAGTTATTTTCTATTGTCTGCATTACAAGCTTTTGCTGTTGTTATTAATTTAATTTTATTGGCCAGTAAAAAGAAAAAAAGTACTCAATTCATCACTCCTCTGTGTACAAATCAGCTCTAGGGCTATTTTTTTTTTCTTTTTTTCTTTTTTCCTTTTTTTTTTAGAGGAGGGGCACTGTTCGTCTAACCCAGTCAGGGTAGGTAGGCTTTAAGGAACGGGGCCATCAGGTGGCGGCTGATCTTGATTCTGTAGGACTCTGTTCTGCCAATGTATCTGTCTTAGCTGGGCTGTATATAGAAATATATATGGGATGTATATAGAAAGTGCTAAGGCTGCAGAATGCATTTTTGCATTCGGGCAAATTTGCATTCAGGAAAATTTTACTATTGCTGAACTACAAGAAGAATATTTTTTGCAAAATAGACATGGTACTTCTTTGGAAACAAAGCCACAGCTAAAACATAGGGAATATCACACATCAGCAATTTCAAATAGGCCAAAGGAGGTTTGTGTGATGACCACATCTGGTCATCAAATTTTTCTTTTGACAAGCTTAAAATCACATGCACTTTTACCACCTGCTCCATGGTACAGAATGGTTGCATGTTCATCGATCAAGTAATTTCTTTATAAAAACTTTATAGCACACTGAAGTTGCAGACATACCTTAATCTTAGAATTATTGAGAAATTCACAGCGGGGGCAGCCCTTACTGCAGAGGAAGAGAGACTTAATAGCTTTTGTTTCAAAATATTTGATAAAAGTATATCTTGAATTTAACGAATATTAAGAGTGTTTAATATATGAAAGTCCACTTTGTTCCTCTGGTTGCTTATCAAGTGGTACATTACATTACATTACATTACATAACACACTTATAAGGTCAGGGTGTTATCAGGGACTGGTTCGTTTGGTTAAGTAAGTAAATGTTTGCTATAAATGCAAATCTTTAAAAGTGACCAGCACTATCAAATTATTAAAAGAAGAAATATTTTTATAGGCACGTTAACCAATACCTTAAAATACATCTGTGACACAACTGGATGATTTTGAAACAGCCAGTGACCCTGATGGATTTGCCCTCATTTGACTCCAGTGTGCAGTGCTCTGATCACGTACAAGCATTGCAGTGCCAAGTGTGTAACTCTGTGTATCACCAGACTCCTACACAAAGCAGTTGTTTGTGCTCCATGTTCCTCAAATTATAGGTGAGAAGCAAACCTTAATAACTACACAAGGTACAAGACAGTAGCTCCCTTAATGTATTTTATTGGGTAAGCAGCACCTCCCGAGGTTCAGCGTATCTAGAAAGGCCATCAGCTGAGTCAAACAGGAACAAAACTATTTGGAGAAACATGCCAGGACTAGGCAAGAGTAACCTCTACAGATTAAGCTGAAATAAACTTGTGTATATGATTTATACTACTAAACCAAAGGTTCATTCTTAATTTGTTGAGTCTAACACTCTCTTAGCTGTTTATTATTGATGAGATTTAGCAATTTTTCTAATTTATCTTGTAATGAAATGGTTATGGCCATTTTGAACTTCTGTAAGAATTAAAAATGAAATCTATGCCTTTAGGAGATTTATTATTATTAATAATTTATGATTAATTTACCATGTTTGCTTCTGTAAATTAAGAAATTCAGTAATAATAAAAGTATAATATAGAATGTACTTAATAGTTACATAATGAAATTCTAAATTTTTAGTTTTTAAATCACAAATGTTAATAAAAACTGTAAAGCAACAAATAGCTGTTTCTTATTCTTATGCTGATGAATTCTGAATATGAGCTCCACTCTAAACACTTATTCTGATCCTGTATTTTACAAATGTCAAAAGCCAAAGTGCCTTAAGCATTGAAATGCATACGGTTTCAACAAATTTGAACTTCATGGGTGACCCTGTCACCCTGATTTCTCATTTGGGAAAATGCCAAATCAAAAGGCTTCCAGGTGCTTTGTGTCCAGGTTATTGACTACTGTCTGGTTAATCAGCAGTCATGATCCATGATCTTCTGATATGGCATCAGAGCAACTCTTGATGTCTTTTTTTTTTGTAGTATAAATTTGAGATTTCTATGCGATAAAATAGAACTTCTACCTTAGCAGACCTTTCCATTGAGTTTTGAATGAGCTAGGCATTAGTTTGCTGGCAGACAGCTAATTCTCCTAAGCATGGAAAATTTGTGGTATAAAAGTTATTTCTCTCCACAAAGCAGCAGAGTCATTGAAAACATTGATCTTGGCATCCAATATGATGTATTACATAGTTTAAAGTAATAAGAGGCAAACCCCAGGCCATCTTTTAAAAGTTATATATAAAAAAAATATAAAGAAATGTGAAGAATGCTGCTTAGAGAATGCTCCAGGAAATTTGCCTCAAAGCAAATGGAAAATGTGGTTTTCACCAAGTTACAAGTCACCTAAACTATAAATAGAAACCAAAATGTGCAAGCATAACATGAAGTCATTTAGACTTTCTCCTCTTTCCTCTTCTTCCCTCTTCCAAACAAGCAAAAACACGTAGGGAAAAGTTGTCCTTGAAATATGATTTTATTAGCTTTCTGGCTGGTGTCATCAAGCATTATAAAAACAGAATGAACCTGTGCCTGAAGGAAAAAGTGTTATTCGTATGATGTCATAGATATTTGCAACAAATATCTTTTCTGTTTTGTTATCTCTCCCATTATTTCTATCAGAAGTTTACAAGCAGCCAAAATATCAGACAATGGTTAGAAAAAGCAGGTAGTTGAATTCAAATTTCTCTCTCATCCCTCCAGTCAGTGATCACAGAAAGCTATCAGGTTGGTCAAGAGTCATTGTCCCCTTTGCAATTCCATGATAGCTACTCTCAATGACCTCTTGCTCTTCATACGTTTCAAAATACGTATATTTCAGGAATGTTTTCTAGGTTTGTTTGCTCCACTGCCTTCCCAGATCAATGAGAGCCTGAGTAGCCTGTAGCTGTAGATTTCCAAGACCCCTCTTCTTTCCACAGCTGTGCCGCATGGGTTTCTTCAGAGTAGATCCCTAAACAGGCCAAAGTTTGCCCTTCTGACATCTGAGGCTGTGATCAAGTTTTATGCCCCTTTCCCCTAGGACAGTGAACTCCATCACATGATCCCTGCAGTCAAGGCACTGCCCTTGGTTTTCATATCACAGACTCGTCCTGACCAGTCCTTCCTTATTTGTAAGTATGAGGTATAATGCCTTTCCTTGTCAGCTCCTCTGTCACCTCTATCAGGAAGCTGTCGCCAATGCACTACAAAGTCCTGCTGGATTGCTTATGCCATAGTGTGTTACTCTTCAGCAGGGCTGGAGGAAACTCAACCAGGATTGTTAATGTCCCCCATGAGGACAAGTGCCTGAGAACATAAAGCTTTTTCCAGCTTCCAGATGCCTGGAGAAAGCCTCATTTCCTTCTTCCTGAGCAGACAGTTTGTACCAGACATCCATCACAATGTCACCCATGGTGGTCTGGCCTCTAATCCTGACCCATAAGCTCTCAACTGGCTCATTATCCATCTTTAGGCAGAGGTCCATGCATTCCTTTTGCTCTCTCACAAAAATAATAATTTCTTCCCTCTGCCCTGGGCCTGTCCTTCTTACAGAGTTTGCATCCATCTATTGCAGCACCGCTGTTATATGAATCTCTGCGATCCCAATGACATATTGGAGGCCTGCAACCGCTTGTAGAGTTCTAATTCTTCCTATTTGTTCCCTGTGTTGCATACATTAGTTTACAGGCACTTCAGATTGGAATACAGTTGTGCTGCTTTCCCAGAATAGTTATGAGAGTTTTTTCTATAGCCATGTCCTGTAGGCACTTTCTTATTTTTGTGCATATGCTTGAGCTAGACTAAATTCAGCCTCATTTTTCTGATTATAAGCTCTCTCTTGCCCACATCACTCTGTATGCTTTGCTTGCCAAACTGGACCAGCACTTCCTTCCTGGACTGGAAGCTGTCCTGGCCAGTGTGTGAGCAGAGATAGTTTTACCTGGCTTTGTCAAGTGGATCCTATGCCTTCCTAGCAGTTTTCAACCCTCAAAGGCTCTATGGTCGTAAAAACAGAACCCTCTTCTCAGGTGAGCATCAGCTGTACAACCAGCAGGGTCCATCTAGTCCTCAAGCCCTTCCTTTTTGCTAGCAGGAATGAGAAGAAAATACCTGGATCCTTGATGCTCACTCACAAAGCCTTGTAGTCATTCTAGATATACTGACGGTCTCCCTTTGCAGTATCTTAGGTGTCTGTGTAAAAGAGCAGCAGGTAATAGTGTGATGGCTGGATGAGTCTTGTCAGTCTTTCTGCAATATCTGAGCATGGAACCCACAGCAGATTTCCATAACCAGAAGATTATGGGGGGCTAGTGGGGGCCTTTCTACCTCACAGCAGGGAATATCCCACTGCTGTCACTTGCCACTTCCACTAGCTACCGCTTTGGGGCTCAGGCTCAGCTGTGATGGAAATCTCATTGGAAAAGCTCTCAGTCCCACATCTGCTACAAGGGCACTAAATCTGTTCTATAGTAGCAGTTCTGCAAATGGGGAAGGAACTTTCCTCCAGCTGCCCGAAATCACAAGCTCCAGCCTTCATAAAGATTTTATTACTTTCTCTTGTGCAATTGGCTGAGAAATCTACTCTGCTTTTTAAAGCTCAAATAACAAGAATAATTGATGAGCAAGCTATGCACCTCCACTGCACCTTTGCAAGTAACAAAGCTAATAGAAGTTAACAAGAGAGGTCTTACCATCATACAGTTATCAGCTGACATTTTTGCGCTCTTCTGGTGGAATGGAAAGAATCCTATTTTGTTAAGACCTCCTCAGAGTGATGGAGCAAAAAGTCAGGGTAGTTCCGTAAATGCTTAGAGAATGCAGCCTCCAAAGGATTACTGTACTGAATGGAGCCCCAAGATGCTACCATGATAAATACAGTAAACCAAACAATTACATATCCAGAAACAGAAGACAGCCTCTGTAATTAGTGATTTGGTCAGTTCACATACATTTGTCACCAGTACAGAATGACCTCTCTATCTAGGGCTCAAGTGATGAATAAGAGTTGACAGTGGACAGACACTGCTAATCACTCTATCTCTGCTGTCCTAATTAACTATACCATAGAAAAGAAATGCCTTACCTTAACCTTAACCTTAACCTTAACCTTAACCTTAACCTTAACCTTAACCTTATCTTACTTTAAGATTCATAGGCACATCCTTAAAGAGTGGACTGACATTCCAGCTCTGTCCACGAAGTGTTACAGCTTTTTACATCTGACTGGTTTTAAAAGATAAAACAAGAACTTGGACAGCAAGCATGACGTTCCCTCTGTAGGAAGCAGGTCCAAATGCAGCTGGTTTCAGATCCCAAGGGTTTGATTATTCAGAGACCAGACTAGGCTCCAGTATTATCCAAATGGTAGAAGCAGTTCAACATTAATAAAGGGGTCCAGGAAAACTGTGAAAACTGCAGGAAAGGTTAGGTGGTGAAGCAACAGCATCCATTGCTTACCAGCTATAAACTCACAGTGTAAAAGTAATCTTTTTAAGGACTAAGAGACATAGTAGTCTGAATACTGAAGCTGTGGCAGTTTGGACAGGGAGAAGATGGCCTTGCTTTGCACTTATGGGGCAAGCGAACTGCTGGAATGGCTTGCAAAGTGTCAGCTCCTCATTTAACCCATATACCTTCTGATACTGCTCACTCCTCTTCCTCTTATGAAGATCTTACTGCTATTGCTTAGAGTCTCATAGTAGCATTCCTGGAAAATCACAGTGAATTGAGCGCTCTGTCAGGCATTGGCTCTGCAGCTAACTGACACCTGCTGAAACATTGAAAACTACATACAGCTTAAATTTGTGTTCAGGTGCCATTGACAGAATATTCTTTCAATGCTTTGTACTATACAAACCATAAAGAAAAAAAAAAAGAATTCATGAGATGTAGAAAGCTGCAGCTCTGAAGTTTTTAAAGGAAGGTACCAGGACTGGTTCCTACTGCACCTTTTGCTAGGTCTACTCACACCATTTATTAGGCTTGTGTCCGTATCTGAAATGAAATGCTAGTTTGTAGGTTGTCCAGACAGCTAAACCTTCAGGATTGCTTATTACCACTCACCTTAAAAAAAGCAGAATGATTCTCCATTCTGATGAAAGCCAGCTTCTTAATACAAACTAAACTGCTCTAAACTGTTATTACTTGGAATCAGTCACTTACCCTACAAATGGGAACAGAATGAAAGAAAAAGAAAGGAAAATACTGGAGGAGTGGCAAGCTGTTAGGCTATTGCATAGCTAGTTTCTAGACAGGACATATTGAAGCTAAAGTAACTTGATTTACACTAGACAGAAGTGTTACTGGAACAGATTTGTCTCAAAATGTATTTTTCCTTCTCAAAGTATTTAATTTCTGTTAGAAAAGTACCAAAGGTATTTGCATTGGTATGCTATTTTAAATTATCCCTAAATAATTTCCTTCTAATCCACAGCTATACTGGCTGTACACATTAGGTCACACATAGTTTTAATGGTATTAGGAACAATTAGGATCAAGTGGTCAGCTGTTGCTTCATAGTATTATTATAGATATTCTACAGTTTCCCTGAGTGATCTATACCATTGCTTGCCTATCCTTAAAATCCTAATGTCTAGCCCTTGTCTAGCTTCTGTACCACAATGCAAGATTATTTTCTTCTCTCTCATCCACAGTGATGACAGGGAACTGTACATTTCCTTTAACTTTACTTAATAGCCTTATTAGCTTTATTTTATTAGCCCTTTAGGTGTTTGAAGACTTTTTGGTGATTGCTATCATCTTTCCAAAATAAGACTATCATACTTCCTCTATTTTTTCCCTGCACTTTAAATCTCTCTATAATTACTTTGAAACAGAATGCTCAAAATAATTGGCTACAACAGTCCTATTTATGCATCACCTACCTAAAATTCATGGCATAGTGTTTTTCCTGTTTTGCCACAGCAATGTTATTGATTCATTTTAGGCTTTTGTATAAGCCCTACATCCTCTTCTTTAGAACTACTGCTCTACAGCTAGTTTCTGATATTATATTTATACAGGTGATTTTCCCAGCTTTCTCTATGTGTCATGCATAAAGATCATTTTGAACACTATGCATGTGCTTGAAAATTCTCGCAGAGTTTTGCAGTCTGGTGTTATCTGTATATTTAACAATTAGACTATCCCATTACGAGGAGTATTAATGAAAATGATGGACTGTACTAGAGCCAGGACAGGACAGTGTCCACAGAACAACACAAAGTGTATTTTGATGTTATAATATTGAGGGCAGTTTTTCAGTCAGCATTGTATTTGTCCCACAGTTTCACTAAATCTTGTGTTCCAAGATTGCTCAAAATATGTCACGAAAGGCAGAGACTGTAATTTCACAAACTTCACAGTGTATGACATCTGCTGCTTTTCCATTTACATGACCTATCACCTTGGTTTAACCGCTTTAGTAACTCTGTTCTTTAATCTGATAGGACCTCTGATGATTATCTGAAGAAAGACGTTTTTCTTCTGTGATATTTAAAGTAATAAATTATGCAGTGTCATTGACTTCGCAGCAATTGGGCAGTGACTGCCTACCTATCCTCAAAACAGACTTAAAATCACAGAATGTTCATTACTTAAATGTTGTTATCTGTGGATTAATGTAGTCAGAAAATATTACACTTTTTGAAAGCTGCTTTTCAAGGATTAGATGTTGTTTCTTGTAGCACTACTACAAGCTGTCTAAATGAGCACAGACTACTTACAGAAACATATACCAGGATCTCCATAGGAAATCTTTCCTGCCTGTGTTTAAGACTAATCTGGTATTTATGTGTATCTTTAATCACAGGCAAGCCTCTAGTTCAATTAGTTGTATAAGGGCAGTTCTGAAGTTGAAGGCAGTTGTGAACTTAAGGAATTTAGCAATAGAAAGAAATAGATTATTTTTGTTAGCATTGTGTTTCACTTTGATACAGATTCTCTGAATCTGAGGCATGATTTTGGAATCAAGACTTTGGCAAGAGAGAGAGGTTCCTGGAGTAAGAGCTAAGAATCAACCACCACTGAATGTTTGAAGTGATTTGCTCATTAGTCTGATTATACTAAACCTTGTGGGAGTTCAAAAAATCCATAAAATAGCTTTGTCCACTTCTAACCGTGAGCAATCTGTCTATAAAAATTCTGATGAAACATTTTCTCATCAGGATATGCTATTCAGTGAAATCAAAATGTTCCACGAGAGTATTTCTATTTCTGACCAATTTCCAATGGAATCCAGGCAGGTTTCCAAGACAACAGAGCCCGCCAGCTTGCTTGGCTGTCTTCCAACAGCCCTTCCGTCTGGTGCCCATCATCTTGGGCTCACAGATTCCTTGTCCTTGGGGCTGCCTGAACACTGGGAACTGGGCAGGATCAACCAGTTTGGGGGCTTCTTGGCAACCCCAATTCCCTAGACTTGTTTGGTGCAAGGCTGACAGGCCGCCCTAGAGCCAAAGCAATATTTTCTAGAAAGTTTCAGCATTACTTTGCTTTGCTCCAAATTTGGAAATATTCAGATCTGCCTTGAGGACAGAATTGTATTTCCTCATGCTGATGAAACCATTTTGTATTTCCCATCAGAGCCTGATTCTCCAAGAGAGTTCTTACCCATTCCTACTAGCCCCTGTATAAAGTTGCACTGATTTAATAGGGCTCTGAACAGGATCTGCCCTCAACATAAGAAATCCCTCAGCATAACCAATCATGGTAACATGGTTGCCTACCACTACTATTACTAATACTTTTCTTCCTAGTGCTTAATAAACAACTGATTAGTTCCTCCATTATATCCTTGAAGCACTATTAAGTAATAAGAAATAATATTTAATTTGCACACGTGAAAGAACTGCCATAAAATGTTAATTGTTTGCTCCAAACCACAAAACATAAATGAAAGTGTTAGGCTTGCTATTCCACAGTCCAACATATTCTGTTATGGTTTAGTTAATATACATTTTCTCTGTCTTAGACAAATAATTTTCTGGCTTTATCTTTAGCCAATGAGAACAATACCTTCCCTGCCTGTTCCTTTCTTCTTCTCTTTTCTAAAACAATCTCTCTTTCAGAGTTCACAATGCCAAATACAGAAAAAATATACAATTAAAATTCTTAGGTGGAGTAAAAAGTAAGTGCAGTCTGCTACACTGAGGGTAGCAGTTGGCACACTAAATAGTAGAGCTTCAGTCCACAAGGACCTCTGGATACTTGAGGTACGGGCCAACAAAAATCACATGAAGAAGATGTTCATAATTCTTTACCTAGACCAGAGCAGGCGCTGCACTCACTGTTGAAGGAAGAAAATTTCCCAGATGCATTGCTGAAAAGGGCAAGGAATATAGATCACAGTGAATGTCAAATTGAATGTGAGCCACTTGTATGGTGAGAGGGAGAGAATACATCATGTACAAAGACAGACCGAGGAAGCTAAACATGTTCAGCCAGAAGAGAAAGCCAAGAGGAGAAACTAAATGCTGTTCTCAACTGTCTAATGGGAATTACAAGAAAGACAGAGCTAGACTCTTCTCAGAAGTGTACATAAAGTGGACAAGAAGCAATATTCAAAAACTGCAGCAAAAAAAATTGGTCAAATAGAAAATAAATCCACAATGAAATGTTTCAACATTGGAATATGTTGTTTACAGAAGTTGTGAAATCTCCATCCTTGGAAATAATCAAAATCTCACTGGAGAATATCAGTGTTGGATTCTTTAAAAAAAAAAAAAAAAAAAAAAAAAAGTAAAATGGCTCTTTCCATTTCTTCTGCCTTCCAATTTAGTTCATTCTTTTACTGAACAGATCAGGAGTATGAAGTTGTGCTTTCCCGGAAAGTAACTTGTCCTGCTAAAATGCTAACACATTTTTGTCAAAATACAAGAAGATGCAATATATTGAAACTGGATATCTTCAGTTCAGTGTTATTTTCCCAAAGTATAAATACAAATGTGAAACACTTAGGGAAATGCCATATTCAAATCTATGTCTGATATTCCAAAAGATTTTTGGGGAATTGAAATTTTCATTGAGATTGTTGTAAATGTGAAAATATGTTTTTTCTTTCAGATGATCACCAGTATAATAGTTTTCCCTGAACTCGTTAATAAGGTTCTGTCTCACAGGTCCTCTTTTGAAACATATGGACAAATTCACTTGATACGCGCTCTTAAATTTAACTGACATAGTTTATATTTATTCAGATGTGGTTCATAGCCTAACTGAAGTTTTACTTACTCCAGTTAACAATGATCTAGATTAAATCAACACAAAAGGGAGACCTTTTATTGTATTAAACCTGAAGTTAGAGAAATGTCTGATCGTCTTTAAATCAAAAGTTGCTGCCAGTAGATACAGCATGTCCAGATACTACAAGTGAGGGAGCATGAAAGCCTGGTACATATAACCATAGCGGAAGTTTTGCTATTGATTTTGCTAGGTTAAGATTTCAATCAGATAATTTTAATCTGCCTCCTTTGAAGTCTGTAAAACAGACAGGTCATTTGGAAGTGATGACTAAATTTGAGAACTATCTGTAGTTTAGAAAATAAACTGCAAAAGGGTGTGATTTGTATAAGGGTAAATATGTGTTGGCAAAGAAGAGGCATTGGATGGATTCAGCTTTACCTACTTACCTAATACTCCTTACACATAATGAATCAGTTTTAATATACCCTTTCAAAGATTTGCTATAGTGCCAAATATACTGTTGTAATAAGAATAAGGGGAAAATTCTACCTCCTTTGAAGTCATGGCAAAAGTTTCATTGCATTACATTGGCCAGCTCTCTGTTTCCTCTTTCATCTGTTACAAGCATGCTTGTCCAACCCATACTCAAGTTTCTTGCCTTAAGGATGATCCAGCTTCTTGATTTTCTTTCCAAAATAATAGGGTCTGAAGTGCACTCTGACTGAATTTAAAGAGAGAAATTCTCTCTCCCTAGGAATATACCTTCTTCTTCTTCTATGTTGAAATATTTTGCATTTAATGGACTCTTTTAAAATGAAATTCCACATTTTTAGTTATACAAAATCTCTGTGTGGTTTTCATTTAGTCTGAAATTATTATATCTTTGAGTTAGCATTACCATTGGTTTGCCTTGCTTTGATAGTTTTCATTTCTGTGTATATTGTATGGAATCAACTTAAGAACTCAGGTGATAACAATTCTGACTCTTGGATGTAATTTTTGAATCCTATACCTTTTCACTTCTGTAGGAGACGAAATATTAGGTGAAAGAGCTAGAGTAGGAGCTTCACTCTATTCTAATGCTTCACCTTATAAAGTGTGCAGTCAGTCAGGAAAACACTTGAATACAAATACACTTGAAACACTTGAAAAGTTATTTGTATAATTCAAGTTAGATACAGATTAGTTACAGAGCGGAGATAAAGAAGCTAGAAATGCCAACACAAAATTAAAGAAGCTAGAAATACCAACACAAAATTACTTGTGAACTGTTCATCAACTTGGGCAGGGATTTTGGTCCAATATATTCCCCTAGACTTTCTATGCAAAGCAAACGCTGTCTAATTTCCAAGTTTTCTGAAACAATCTAAGAGCCTGAATCATTTCTGTGCCCACAGTAAATGGGCGTTGTTTCTCAGTTACAGTGTGACTGGCACTACAACGGTACTATGTAATAAGCACATGGAAAAACTTGTCCGTTGCACCGTTTGCCAGACATATTCAGTCCCTTACTTAACAAGTTTTGTTAGTGAGCTTTTATGAATCACCTTCAGAGTTTTTTTTTGGTCAGTAGTTTGGAATTCTTAAATGCTAGAGTTTCTGGATCTCAACAAATCACCTTTCATGTCCAGTTTTCATGTTCTTTTGTGCTGTACTGTAAAGCAGTTTGTGAGACACTTAGAGCATATAGGGATCATTGCGCAATTGATTTGCATACACAGGAAGGATGAAACATTTTTGGACTCTGTGATTTTGCAGCACATGCACATTAAATCGAGGTGTGCACATTAGCTAGAATGGATCTGGCACACCATCAGGCTCCATATGCTGGCAAATACATATGAGCTGTGCTTGGGAGAAAATTAGAAAAATAGAGCAGGCTGGGCTGAAGAGAAGGTGACAATCTTCCTCTGACTCATTGGAATTACTCACAAAATAAAGTACTGCCCAGCACATGTCTATATTACCAGTTTCAGACAATACAGATTTTCTCCCTGAGGCTGCAAGATAGATGAGGGTGTTACAGCTAAGGAAGAAAGCAAGAAGTGTTCTTATAGCCTTATATCTCTGCCTACTCAAAACCTTACCTCTGAATTAGAATTGTACTTCAAATGTGGACTTTTTGGTGTCTTTTTATGCCAATGTTTTGGCATGCCTCTCAGCACAGAGTAAGGAACAGAATGTAAATCAGATATAAACTCAATAAACCAAAAGTCAGGCTTCACTGCTGAAAGAAGGCAGATAGACAAGTAGTGCTGCAGTAGCTGCTAAAAACCAGAAGCATTTTTGTTTTCGTCTTCGTCTACAAGAAAACCACTGAGCTTTCCACACAGATTAGGTTCCTGTATCTGGGAAGGCAGGATACATATGTGTACAAACATGTTTGTTGTATACAGGATGGTATATTTTTACTCTAGTCATTTCTGCTGTATAGAGCTTTAAATAGGCGGGTCTAAGCAATAGCAGTAGCCCAGCTATAACACAGATTTCCTCATGAAGCAGTGAACTGGAGTTCCTCCTGCAACAGGCTGTAGCAAGGGCTCTGATAAGCACACCTACGCCCCGAGATAACACACCTTCACTTGTACAGCCATTGCAACACCAGCAGAAACTCCACGGTGCTACTGGCAAGGCGCGGTATGAAGCAATCCTAGCCCTGTTCCAACTACAGGGGCTCGAGGTGTGAAAATCAATACAGGTACAGGTTTTTCCACATAGTTCTGGCAAAGTGCTTCAGGCATGACAGAAGACACGTCAGCTGTTTGGGCTCCCAGTCTAGATGGAACTGAAACTGTCGGCTATGGCAATTTTTGTGATGTAAATGCAGAATTTGTATGAAATAACTGCCTTGATTTTCACTTTAGAGAACAAATTAAGAAATGGCTGTGTTCAAATGCTGCTGTGTCTTAAAGGCCTGCAAGCTACATATTTGAGGAAAAGAAAAAGATGTGTAATTAACATTTTGAAATTGTTTCTTGCAAAAGGGAACATTATCATGATGGTGACATATTAGAACTTTTGACACTATGACCCTGACATTTCTTATTAATTATTTAACTCCTGATAATGACATGATTTGTGCCTTGCAAGCACCTATGAAAATGAAATCTCTGCTCTTTAGCACACAAGGCAGATTCTCAGAAAAGGATGATGAGCACATGGGTAAAAGCAATATTCTTAAGTTGTCACATAACATGTTAGCTCAAAGAAAAGATTGGGGTTTTATTTTAATATTTTAATTATTTGAATGCATAATACTTTTCCCAGGGGGACAAAGGCTCTTAGACACACTGGAATAAGTATATTTACTTCACAAACCTTCCTATTCAGGTTTGCATGCGAAACTTCCCCTTGTGTGCCTTTTTAAAGAATATTTCTGAAAAATTAAGATCAAAATAGAGTTAATAGAAGAAAAGCAAGCAACTTCCAAAAAGGCAACAACACTGTAACTTCGTACCAGTCCTCATTATAACTTCGTCAGTAGAACTTTTATAATATCAGAATTTTGCTGCATTTTGTAACTAAAAGGTGGTGTTGATCTATATCTTCACAGGAATGTATATCTTTACGAGAATGTATTTTTTTCCTCAAGAATAGTAAGAAATATGATAAATTAATAAATTGCTTAAGTATTTATTCATTTGAGCAGCACCTTCTCTGCAGAGCATATGAATATCAGAATTACCAGGTATATGAGGATAATGGTCTGACTTCTCATTTTAAGCTCTGAAGTCAAACATAGCAAGCAAGAAAGTTGTTGTCTAAAGATCTTTAAGCCCCAAGTCATCTATAAAGCAAGAAAAAATATTTACTGATTTTTTTATTGTGGTTTTTTATTCATCTTGCTATTCTTTTTTTATGTTGCTGCATCATATAGGAACATTTAAATGTAGATTGCCAGTAAAGCTTAATAAGGCCTTTTAATTAAGAGATACTATAAACTGCTCAGCGAATCATGATGGCAGTTTGGTGATTTCTCTTCAATATATTCAATCTAGTGAATTACTGAATATGAAATGTAGAACTAATGACTGTTCTCTATCTCATGCCTGTTGCATCCTCCTAGTTGCCTCATTATCTAGATAATAAAGGAAGACAGTCTGAGTGTAATTATGTATAATAAAGGAAGCTGAAGCAGCTTATTCCTCGCCTGAAGATTCAGGTAGCTTTCTTTTAGGTGCTTAAAAGGCATATATAATAAATAGTCTATGACTAATGACTAAATAGTCATATAATCAGAGTCATAGTTTGTCCTCTGCTGGGCAGAGGAGTGAGAGAGGAGGCAGAGAACTGATTCCCATAAAACGTCTTCTTGACATAGCTATGGCTTTCATCTACCTAAACTTTCATCTATGTCAAGCAGAAAGCACTTTATATAAAAACTCATCTAGAAGAGATATAGTAAAGCATTTTCCTAGTAAGGGTAGAACTGCCAGTTTAAGGGCAACTGAAGAAACTAACTGAATTAACTTGACTGAAACCTCAAAGAGTAAAAAGAAGATGAAGAAAACACAAATGACAGTATTATATATTTGATACTGTCATATTTGAGCAACAGAGTAGATTTACTGTCTATGTAGCCAGAATATACATAGTAATTCATTTTCTTATTCTTTCTTAAAAATAACGCTCACAAGATGTCAAACCTATGAAATGTTTAACATCAACAGGACTGTAAGTTTAAGATCTCTGCTCCCCTGCAGTGAAACTCAGCAATCCCTGAAACAAGCCTCAAGGAACTAGCAGTGGGCCCAGGAATTGACAGTGGGAGTGAGATAAATTTTTTTCCATTTGCAAGTAAGTCATTTAGCATTTTCAGGTCAGTCAGTTCTTAAGTTCTTTGTCCTTAAAAAAACAAACTCTGGTACTTCACAAAACATATTGTGGGGTAGCATGTTTGAGTAGTTGAGTAATAAAAGCTATGCAAGAAGAAATAAGCAGCAATAACTTTGACAAGAGCTAGGTTGAAGTTCTTTCAGGGGAAACAACAAAGTCTTTGGCTGTTCATGTTAAACCTCGCTGCTTTCTGCTAACATGTCTCAGTCTTGAACTGAGTAACAATCCATAAGGAGCAGCAAGGATTTCATTTTCTGTCCTCTGGCAATGCTCACAGTCTTTCTGTTGCAGCTGCCAACCCAGATGCCAGCTAGTGGCAGGAACAGTGATATTTTCTGTGATGAAGACTTTTCTCTCTTGGGAACTGGATGATATCCACCTAATTTACTTCTCAGGATTTGTTTTAGCAGACTGTATTAGAACCTCTTTCAGTCATTCCTAAACTGTACTGGATTCAGGTCAGCAACTGCTTCAGAAAATTAAGCTTAAATGCACTCTTGAAATGACATTACCATTTTTAACTTTTTATATGTATTTTTATGTGTAGTTATGTTTTCTTAGCAATGGTTTTGAGTCATATTATTTTTGACAGCTTGTTGCTCAGTTTGATTTCCCAAGAAAAGACATCAAACTAGGTAGCAGATGAGATGCTTTTATTAGACGCACTCATGTCCTGCAACATGCTGGGAGGGATAGGCAATGCCTTTCAAATATGCTCATTGCTAATGGCCTCAGTTGCAGAGTTGTACTGTGAGTCGCTGGTTGTTTTGTAGCTTTCTCAACTGCTGCTTGGATGAATCTGTATATTTTGTTTATGCTCTGCATGTAGTCACAACAGCAAGTGTTATCTTGTGGTCATCTCTTTTCACTTTGCTCCCAGATTGCTTTGATGTACTGTGAATATGTATTGATTTATCCTAACTGCTGGCTACTGCTTACAACTTAGGTACTACAGTGCTTAAGAACGTAGACTTGCAAGCAGAGCCATAAAGAATAACAGACAAATGTGTTCAAAAGGTTTCTGTGTCACACTGTTTACCTAAGAAAAATAATACAAAGTTCAGAATAAAGGCCCTATTTGCTTCTTTTTTGAAACAGAAAGGAGATACTGTGATATCCAAGATGATGTGGAACAACACTCCTGGACAAAGAAAGAGCTCTTAGTGGCAATTACACCATTGCAATAAACTATGAATATATCACAAAGTGTCATGGCCGTAGAATATTTATATGGGCATATATGGTATGGATATAAGATAGCATGCGTCCATTCACTGCGCTACTGGGGCTCTCTTAAATTTTTGGCCTTGCTTTATTTACTCTTCTGCAAGCCAGTTCACTGAATGCCACTGAAACAAAGGGAGTGGACCTTTTTGTATCAGTGGTACACTTAGCCTTATATAAAAGGTCAGAATGTACCAAGCCACTTTCTCAGTGTTCCAAAATGCAAAGTGTAATGCTGAAATATAGGTGAGATAATTAATTTAATACCACAATATTTAAAGCAACATTCCACCTGCATCCATAATTTATGTGTATTACTTGTTATGTTATATTACCATGGAGAATTTGGTTCATCATAGTTATAACATTTATATGATTGTGTCATCTAGAACAATACTTCTGAATATTATGAGGATGGCTGAAATAGAGTAAAATAGGATAGCTAGAGTCAATCAGTATATAAGGAAATAATATTTGTTGTGAAGTTGTTCCAATATAAAGAATATGGCTTTATCTCTGAAAAAGTACCAGTATGCCAAATAGTAACAAACTGGTCTGCAGTCTTATTAACTGGAGGCTGACTGTGCTTACGAGCCTTTTTTTTCTGTGTACAGTATGAATTTTCATCATTCCTACAAGACTTCTGGGAATTGTAAGCTTCTTCCAAAAAACTTTGATGACAACTATATTGTCTGACAAGTCTTCTGTAAGAAATGACTAGAGATAGGCCCTTGCAACTACTTGGCTTGCAACTGCTTGACTTGGCTGAATTGCTATCTGGAGACTTTAGTCTGTCACCACGGTCTGTAAGGAATGCAAGCAACAAATGAGGTTAGTACTTAAAAATGAGAGATAAATCTATGCAAATGGATGCCCACCTTTTGTAATGTCTAAGAAAAGATTTGTGCTGTTATACCTGAAAATGACATCCTTTTCTTTCTATTTTGCATCTTTCTGTGGTTACAGAAGAGTACTCTAGTTACAGAAGGGTACTCATTTCTGTGCTGCTAGAACAGTGCACCACTTTCTCAAGGGATAAGAAATATGCCCTGAGTACTCTGTAAGTGTAACCATTTCCTATGTCAAAGCATCAGGAGGTATCTTCTCACACAGGATCTCTTTCTTACTCCTCTATATAGAAGTTAGTATCTGCTCTGGCTCTTCATTACTGCTCTTTAATTGATTTCATCAACACTACCTCAGGCATGGCATTTGTAAAGGCTAATTCTATATGTCTAGCAGTCAGTCACTTAGTGTGCAGCATCATGACTTGAAACATTCACTACCTGAATTGTGGTAATATCACAATCTCAGAAATAGAATCTTTTCTTTGCCTTAGAGGAGGGCTTTATTCTTGATGTTGTCTTGATAAGAATGTCAACAAAAGCCACAGCCTTCCAAGGATAGACTGAAACTTTTATTTTGTATTGACATAAATAAGCACTGCACAATTCAAATTCTATTTGATTTGCTCATCTCTGTCATAGTTGTTTAGCTAATTACTTTGAAAAATTGACTTTTATTCATATAAGTAGCTTTTAAAATAATTATTTCTGTGATACTGCAACTTAGGGATAATTAGCTTTGGGAAGCTGGTTTATCTTTGTTATCTAATGACTAGGAGAAAGCTGAAATCAGCATGATATTATAATTTATTTTTAGTGCTGTCATTTCCACATTTGTCATAAAATATATGCAGGCTTGGCACATGACATTTGAAACTTTTTAGATAACTTATGCTAATTTAGATGATGTGCCAGATTCATCTTTGTCAGCTAGCAGTCAAAAACAGGATGTCTGTCATCAGTTTTAGTTATTGGAATGCAAAATTCTGAATGCCTAAAGCAGAAGGGCTTCAGCTGGGTGCTTTTTATAGAAGACATTATTGGAAGTGAGGTCATTCAAGACAAGGAGTAAAATGAAACACTGAAGCTGATGGAGGACAAAGGTCAACCCTATATCTAGTGCATGATTCAGCTAAAGACGAAAAAAATGGGAGCTTTCTAAGGGTGCACATAGAAAACTGAAGATATGATTTTTTTTATTTCTTCTTTCTGAGGATATAATTGTTTTTACTTCTTTTTTGTTTCTTTTTTTTTTCTTCCTTCTGAATGCAACTTGGCACATGCTGAAAAATAGAGTTTTATCAAAGATACTCCGTGCCCTTAAGTTTACAATTTCTCTTCCTGATTTTCTGTGTTATCCAGTGCACATCTACTTATGCTTTTAAAGGAAGCCTACGGTCGCTACCATAGCACATTACAGATTAGTCTCAGAGTATCATTTGTTTCATTTGTAGTTAGAACATCTTGTAATTAAATTAATTGTGTTATCATAACACATGTAAGGAGGGAAAAACTAAAGTTGCATGGCAAGCCCTAACAGTGACATTATGTAAGCCTTTGAATGCTTGGCTTTACTACCTTAGTTTTTCAAGGTTTATATTAGAAGAAAGGAAGCTAACATAGTTTCCATCATGATTATCAGAATGCTAGAACTATACTGATCTTGTATTAGTTATAAAACTATCAGTCATCTGAATAACCTACTGTAACTGATCTTGTATTAGTTATAAAACTATCAGTCATCTGAATAACCTACTGTAACTGTTATGGACTCAGCCACTGCAGCAGTGATAAAAATAAAGGAACAGTTAGAACTATAAAGGCTTTTTTTTTTTTTATAAAAAGGAATGGTACAGAATAGTTTACTGCTAATTCATTCCATTGCATTGCATGAAATTACAGTTAATTACTTGTTTCCTTTGACATGGCTGAGTCTGATCCAGCTCATATAGAGATGTTTGAGAATCCTTCCATTGACTTCAGTGATCATTGCAGCAGCTGTTAATGGTTATAAGATTTTTTTACTATATGGCCAGAAGTAGCCAGATGCAACTCCTACAATTTATTACTGTTGTTATTTTGTTCTCCTAAACACTGTGTCTTTTCAAAACTGAATCTTGCACTCATTTGTCTGCCTGGAATAATGTTTTACTATAGTTATGTCACCATGTATTTTTAAACACATTTTCTGTAAGAGTTCATACTTACAACTAACTCCATAGAATCATGAAGTCATTGTGATGAAAGAGTACCTAAATGGAGCTTTTCAGGGAGCTCTTTGTGTTCTAAATACAGCTGTACAAATAGACAATTAAAAATAAAGGGAATAGCAGAGACTTACAGCAAGTAACAAGCCCTCCACCATGCACACAATTGCAATGAAAAAAAAAAAAGCACCGAAACAATCTCACGTGCTGGAAAAATGTCAAGTATAACTTGGACCTAGTCCAAGATTTCTGCACAGTGAATAATAGTAACATTATCACGTGAATAAACAACTCAGTAAGATTGGGAAAAAAATTCACCTCTTTCTCAAACATTCCTACTCCCTGGTATGTGGGCTCCATGGGCTGTGTCTAATGTTCTCTGAATACGCTCAAAAAAGAGTGAGTTTCACTAACAGGCAGCAACAAAGCCATCCTCCATCCATGGTTTATCTCTGTACCAGGCTGCCCTGACCCCTATGAAAAGAGCCGACTGTTCTCAGCTCCATCGGGGAAGCAATGCCGTGCAGGGTCCCCATCCCTGCGCACACAGCTGAGTGTAGCTGTGAATGTACAGAGACGCACGCTGTCCACAGGGGTGTCTGCTCCTGTGTTCGTGACTTGGAGGTGACAGCGCATATAAGCTTTTCTAATAAATCAACTTTTCTGTTTTCATGTTTGTTATTTCGTACAAACCAGCTAACTGTAACATTCCTTGAAATAATAATATGTTTCATTTTCTATGATTGCTTGCTAAACCCTCATTGTGTTTTTGACAGTATTTCCAGATGTTCCATTTGTCCAAATGCAAAGGAGTATGAAAGCTTTGATAAGCTTTGACAGCTTCCAAAGCTGACTGTTGAAAAATTTGTCACAGACTCACAGAAGGCTGAGTTTGGGAGGAGCTTCTAGTCCAACTACCCCTACTCAAGCAGGGACACCTAGAGCATGGGGCACAAGGCAGCATCCAGGCAGGTTTGGACTGTCATGGGAGTTTACTACAGGGTCCTAAAATGAAAGGGAGTCCATGCAATAATAAGTATTAACAGGTGCTCCCAGTGGTACTTTATCTGTCTCCTTGGAGAAACCCCCTGGGGAGGGTCCTAGAAGGAAATGGGGTTCAGAAGAGCAGGTTAATGTTCAAGCACCATCTTCTGTACACTCAGCGTCGGTGCATTCCTACCAGAAAGAATTCGAGCAAGGCAGGCAGTAGACCTGTATGGATGGGCAAGGAGCTGATGGGTAAAGTTAATGAGAAAGAGAGCATATATGTAATATGGAAGAAGGTTCAGGCCACATGGGAAGAATATGGGAATATTGTCAGAGAATGCAGGGATGTGGTGAGGAAGGCCAAGGCCCATTTGGAATTAGAGTTAGCAAGAAGTTTCAGGACAACAGGAAAGGCTTCTATAAATAGATCAGCAGCAAGAGGAAGACTAGGGAAAGTGTTATCCCCCTGCTGAATGGGGAGGATGCCTTGGTGACAGAGAATATAAAGAAGGCAGAGTTACTAAATGACTTCTTTACTCCTGGCTTTACTGCTAAGGCTAGTGCCCATGAACTGCAAAACCCAGAGACAGGAAAGAGAATCAGGATAGAGGAAGACTATCTACTGGTCTAGCAGGTTCATAATTTATACATCCTTTATAGCAGAGGTGTCAGAGGAGGTAGATGGGTTTGGAGTAATCATACTGGAAGTGTTTAGACCAACCAGATGAATGAAATGTTAGTAAGTGACTATGTCTGGATGGCATTCACCCAAGAGTTCAGGAGACTTAAAACTGCAGAGCTACTGAACTAGGTGGTGGCAACCTACCAGACCAAAATCTGACTTCAGTCCTTCACAGCTCCCCTCATCTGGGAAATCTGTAAAGATTTTACTGTTCTCCCACTCTGTCCCTCCCCTCCTCCAAGTAACATGCAAATAAAATATGCTTTCCTCCTTTGCCAGATTCCTTCCTCCCACCAGAACTAAAAAGAACAAAACAAGAATTGCTCTCCTTCTCACTGTCTACCAACATGCTGGAGACTTATCTGCTCTTCTATTCACAAGTAGAAAATCAGAAAAAAAAAAGGAAGGAATACAATATTCCCTTCTCTTAACAGAACACAGCAGAACTCTTTCCTTTTTTCCTCTCATGCTCTCCTTCCTTGCTTATCCTAACTTTTTTGTCATCCTTTTTATTAATCCCAAAGGATGGCAGTGTTATTTTTCTTAGTTTTGTTACCTTTCATTCTCTTTATGGTTTCTTATCTTCTCATTATCTTGATCTATTCAGGGCTCATTGATCCTAAGTATATTGCTCATTGATACTGTTACCTTAGTTAAGTGGTAAGTTATGTCCTTATATATGCATGTCTCTCTGTCTACACCCAAATTTTTTTTTTCATAAAGATTCAGTGTCTGAGAGAAACTACAAACAATGAAAGTTTTCAGAGGCAAGAACTTCACTGTGAAGTTTGAACACCTCAGTGCAGATACCTGCAGACATTCTTGCATCTTGTGTTGTACGTTCAGCTCTGTCTCTCCAATTCATGTTCCATATGTTTGTGTCAGTTTTTGATATGTATAAATTCTAGAACTAACTAAATCTAAAAGCTGAACTAAAATCAGTTTCAGTGAAAGTAATAGCACTACAACTGTAGGGATAGTGTTACTTTCATCTTACTACTTTGGTAAAAAAAAGGTGGTCCTTTTATTATTGAGTGTTGCAGAGCATATTTCAAAAATAATGCTTAATAACTTGCAATTTATGGTCAGACTCCTTAAAAAAAATAATTTCTGAGTTGTGCAACCTGTACAAATTCTAAACAATCAGAATTAAAGCTGATTAATCTGGAATCATTTTGTAACACTTTAATCTATTCTGTACGGTATCTAATTCATATAGCCCTCAACTCTTGTCCAACAGGATCCAGAGAAGTAGTCAGCTGTGTATCTACAAATAAAATAGTCATATTACAATCAATTTGGCAAATTAAAGGGCTACAGCAAATTATAAATAATTTCTCACAATACTCATGCATAACACTGATGTGAACAGAAAATTATGGAAGAGTTAAGTAATAGATGGTACTTTGTAATTGTAAGAGGAACATTAACTTATTGCAGCCCTTCCATTTTTGAATAGGCAACCTATGAATTCTTTCTTCAGCTTAAATTACAATATGATAACGTATACCATATTGTCAATAGAATAAATAAAGAAGCTTTACACAGATAGATTGAACAGTTATGTACCTTCTTTTTCTAGGGTGCATTAAATAGAGCTATTTTAAATCATTTTGGCCAGATATGTAGAGAATGTGTCAAGGTCTCTAAAGAGTGTGATAGTTTATACAAGATTGAATACCTGTGGGACCAAAAAATCGGATAAGTTGTAGTGTCATCCTTATACTACAGCACAGGACTCAGTATCAGGGAATGGGACTGAATTTATGATATTTTAAAGACAAAGGATATAGCATATAAGTATAGGAATTAAAAACTTAGCTTGAGTTTTTATTGTCTGGGCATACAATGCTGACAAATATTTATTATGCATTTTTGACACAAATTCACAAAATATCTTCTGTAGACTCCTCAGACCAAGAAAGGGCATGAGAGAGGACAGTAACAAATATGTAGACTATTAAGCTCTGGATAATTTCAGTACAGTTAAATAATTGTATCTTGGGTAATCCTGCTATTCTTGGTTATCCAGTGCATTAGGATATGTAACAGATACAAGACTACAGAGAACTACTGTACAAAGAAAATGAGCTAGGTAAAGTTTTTATTGCATGAAATTTTGATCACATTCCATTGCGGCAAATGGTTAATACATACATATATATATATAATGTACATATTAATACATTTACACATAGTCATTTGTAAATAAGAATTCTCTGAACAGTCTGGATGGCTGAGAGTGAAACCTGAGGAACTGCTAGATAAATATAAGGGGATTTCTTACTATGAAATAGAATTTATAATGGATGCATGAAACTTGAGTATCTAGAGATATTTTAGGGTTATTCTCTTTTACCTAAATGCTGGTAGGAGCCCAGTGGTGCTTACCACCCCCAGGTGTTAAGCAAGCTGTTCAGGCTCCTTGTACAACTCCGCTTAATGTACATTAGAAATCCTTGGCATGATTAAAAAAAACGTAATTAGATGCTTGCTTCTTAGGGACCTAATGAGCTCCCAGATTGTGAAAGAGAAAATTTGTTAAAGTAAAATAGATTTAATAAATGGCATATGATTCATAAAATCTTCAGGGAATAGGGAATTTGCATATGAATTATATCATTAATAAAAACTGAGACAACAATACATTTAATTTAATATTCCTTTATTCATTTAATGGAAAGGCTCTCTATAAAGAAAAAGCTATTTCTCCAAGAGTGCAGGATTAATAGTTTCTGAAGAGACACTTCCAAAGCTGAGGAGCATTACTGAGGCCATTGGGCTTGCTTGGTCTTTGAGCCCTGAACCTGTCAGAACAGATGGGGGCCAAGCAGAGTCACTGCCACTCCTGTTGAACCAACACAGATTTTTTTGCAGTTACCTACTTTACAATTTTCTAGAGACAAGCCTATGAGAAACTGTGTATTTGTTTAGCTTTAGAGCTATAGAGATCAATCATATTCCTGGGACATCAGTGGAATTTTTACTTTTGACTGAGCAAGTTTGCGGATGACACCAAGCTGGGTGGAATGGCCAACACTCCGGAGGGCTGTGCTGCCATCCAGAGGGACCTGGACAGGCTGGAGAGTTGGGCAGAGAGGAACCTCATGAGA
>JAUBOD010000986.1:812719-838819 GCA_032353885.1 Nothura maculosa
ACAAGGGGTAATGGGTGCAAGCTGAAGCACAGGAGGTTCCACCTGCAGGTGAGGGGGAACTTCTTTACTGTAAGGGTCACAGAGCAGTGGAACAGGCTGCCCAGGGAGGTTGTGGAGTCTCCTTCTCTGGAGGTCTGCAAAACCCGCCTGGCCAACACCCTGTGCCACCTGCTCTAGGTGTGCATGCTTGAGTTGGAAGGTTGGACTAGATGATCTCTAGAGGTCCCTTCCAACCTTGAAGATTCTGTGATTCTGTAATATGCTCAGATTTCAAATGAGAGCAAAAGTATGCTGGGCTATGCAGAATTTGGAAAATTTATGGCACTCTGAATTTCCTTTTTTTCTTTCGTAATTTTTTTTCCTCAAGAGAGGCCATGTTAAAAAAAATGGAAACGTCAATGGACTGTCAGAAGCACCTGAGGTCAGTAACAGAAAAGCATCATTCTTTGCTAAGAACTGTGAATATTGTTAATGTTAGAATATGCTCTTCTTACATTTCACATTATCTTCTCCTAATCCTACATGTTAATATTCAGCAGAGAGACATTATTTTTGGCAATGGACAGCCCATCTATGATAAGAGCAAACTCCACTGTGAGACATGGATATGCCATACATACTAATGAGGCTATCTGGTGGGCAAGTACAGGTTCTTATGTATTGGTGGTTTTAGGTTAACTCTTGCAAATTTTGCTTTAACATATAAATAAAAATAGAGGGCACTTTTGTGCAATAATGAGTTTTCCTATTTTGGAAGTGTACCATGAGTCAATTCTGTAAGATAATGGCATGGCAACAAGTCAATAGCAGTAGTGTGAGAAAATGTCACCGCAACACACAAAGATCATCAGATAAGCTGATTACTTCTCCATCGTCATCTTGTACAATAGAAATAGTTATTATGAAAGAGTACTATTACGTGATCTGTTTGGAAAATAAATATTTGAACTTGACATTATTTTTTCACAAATGCCATAGTGTTTCCTAAGAATATTTACAGAGTGGCAAGACACCATGACCATACAAAATGTTAGAAAAACAGCTTTTTACTCATAATCCTGAGAGAAACTCTAAAGGTGAGACTTTCGAGTTTCTTGTTTTCTCTTGGTGCCACTAATGAAAATGAAATACCATTAGGGGAATTACCTAGAAGTGGATAGGTTTTCTTCTTGCTCAAGAATGCATACATTAGGTCATTCTGTATCTGACTTCCTGATCCACTGGCTAATCTACAAAAGCAAATGCAGAATGTAGAGAAAGAACAGGAGAAAATGTTATTACTTGATGCATTTCTGAAGCAGCTCACAATTTTGAATCCTACATATGAAGGCAAGATTCAAAGTCTTGATGAGCATAAATCACAACTGAGTCAAAGTTAACCCAAAACCTAGGAAAACCAAGTGCCTTCCTAAGTAGGTTTAGCAGCAAGTGTTTCATTGCTGATAAGCACTGAACATTTTGCTAAAGGGAAAAGGAAATCCATCATTACCTGAGAAAAACTTGGGAAGAATTTAACCAATCAGTGCCTGTGAAAGGTAAGTAAAATGTCCTTACCAATAAGGGCTACTTCGATTTTAATTTTTTTTCTCCTTTTTGCCCTCTGATAATTGCCAGTGATTAGTAAAGTTTCAAGATCCAAGGATACTTTCAGGCAGACCCATTTTCGGTTTATCTTTGACCACTCTCTATAAAGGAGTATGAGACACCCCTGACGATGCTGATACCTGTAGCTGCATCATCATTGCTGGCAGCAGTGACGATGTTTCTATATTTTCATTTATCTGTTGATATCTATTGTACTACTTGTGTTCAGCTCAGTAAAGAGTTTTTTTAGCTAACCCAGTAATTTCAGTTTCATGTGTGGTCTTAGGCAGAGAAATTATCCTTTTTTTTCCTATTGTCTGCATGTTTGGAGAGATGGTCCCACTCTTTCTCAAGGCAATGACCCAGGTTCATGTAAGAAAACACTCTGTGTTTTCAGTTCAACAGAGTGTAGATGAAGAAGAATCATCAGGTCATAGCCTAAATTTTGAGTCTGTGAATACATTTGAGAGATGCTTGAGCATTAAGGATATCCTTGCCCTTGAGAAGAAATTGCATGCATTGCTCTAGCCCAGGCTCCCGAACTGAAGAGAGTTGATAAGGTAGTATGTTTACTCAGGGTGTGTTAAAGACCAACCATTTTGGGGGCATATTTCTCTTCTTTAACCAGCCACATTCACCTTCTAGAAGCAGTAACTGCTGCTATCTCACCCTCTTGCTGTCACAAGCAGTATCTGCTGAGCTCTGCCTGTCTCAGAGACCTTTGTGTTTGCTGTAACTATTGAGGAGGAAAAGGATGAAGTCTGCCTACTCCCCTGGCCTGTCAGAACTAGCAGCAATTCTCTGTCAGTTCATTCACAGGCCAGAGAGGAGGCATTTGCCTATTCAGTCTTTGCTTGGATAGCGATATGGTATCCTCCAGGGAAAAAGACAGATGGAAATTTGCCAGATTTGGCTACACATTGCCAGTAGGTCATCGGTAAGACAAGAAACTCACTAGCTTTACTCCAGATCTTTAAATGAATTCTACCTAAAATCCACACTGCTTGTTCTGGTCAAACTGCCTGGGCATTCAATTCCTTCCAGTGTGTGCTCTCTGTGTGAACTTTATCCTTGAGAACTAATGCCACTCTTCTCTTTATCTTAAGCATTTTTCATTTGGTTGTCACAAACCCTTTCACCTCCTTTCTTCAGTGGAACTAGTTGATTCATACAGCAATACATGAAGCATATGTCACATATTGTGAAATATTGATTGTCAGAATACTGTTCCAGAGTCTAGATACTGCAGCAGCGAACTCTGGCATTAGGCACATTCTCTTTCATAGAACATTAGAGTTAATCATACAGTAAATGCCTTAAAAATATGAACCATAACAGGATGCTGTGAACTGATTTATACTTAAGCATGATGTAGAATTCTGCTCACAGAATAATAAATCACCAAACAATGTCTGTGTGCCTTTGGGTGTTGTAACTGCAAAAGAGGCTGAGGAATAAATATTATACTAACTTATTCTTGGTTTTATAAAAGGTTTTATAATTTTTTCTAAAAATATCCCTCAAGGTCATGACCTGCTAACTCACATTCTGTCGTGCATCCTGAAGTATTGTCTGTGCAATAACAATCTTATAATTAAAATGTAAGACATCACATTATTTTTACCATATTAGTATCCAAAATCATTTAAGCACAAGCCAATGATCCCTTCAGATAAAAAGAGTGAACTTGATCTTCCATTTAGTATCTGCTAAAATGACTTTATTTGACTTCCCTTTGCAAAATTTGGCCCTTGGTATTCAGGGCATTCAACTTTAGAAAAGAGATTTTAACAGTAATAAATTTACATCAGTGATGTCACTATGGGCTTCTATGCAGACAGATATGTCCCTAGGACAGATAGACAGTCTCGGTTATACTGAGTATGAGGGAGTTACGGCAAAAATCAGAGAAACTAGACTTTTGCAAAGTGCTGTGGCTGAAACACTGATTATTCACTTGGCAATTTCTTGCTCTGATTGAAGGTCCTTTTGAAACCTGTTGATAAGATACACACACCACCCAGAAAAGCCTAGTTTGCATATTGCCTAATCTATACACACCAAGTGTCCCTTGTTGATGATTACTGCTAGCTGATGCTGGACAAAAAATAAAAAAGCTGCAAAAATGAGCAAGGAAGAATGGTGTTCAGCACCAGCTGAACTACCAGGGTGAAATTCATATTGCAAATGATTCTCAAAGAAGCAAATCCAAAAATCTCAAATCAGTTATTTGCAAAGAATACCTGGTCTTCCTCTCCTTGTAAGCAGTTTGACCTTAATTCTTGCCAAGCAATAGGCTAGGAAGACCAGAGGTGATTCTCTTAGTTTTCTTTAGTCAGATGCTGTCAGTACTCCATTTCTGGTCTTTCCCTTTCATTCTGAGGTTGCCTCTGTTATTTCAGTACATAGTCTGAAGTAAAAAATGAAATAAGCCCTATGCAAAGACAGGCAGGCACATCTGCACTACCACTATATGTATCGGCAATGCTGGAACTCTTGGGAGAAGCAAGAATTGTGAAATGCAAGGAGTTTGTCCTCATGGGACTGCTACTTTCTTGTCTCTGTGGCTATCTTTAATTTTCTTTCCACATATGAGACATTTCTTTGGCCACAAAGCCCTAGATTTTTTTTAAAAAGTGTCTTTTTAAATGCAGGATACATTTCAATATCTTGTCTGTTTCTTTATGCCTCTAGTTCAAGGACACCTCTGAAATCCATTAAAATGCATTCACCTTCTAATGTTTTGTCTATGAGTCTCAATGATAGAAGAGGTCAGTACTATATTAGACAACAGGGAAGATGAGAAAGATGAATGGTGTAAGGAAATAGCTTAGGAGAATAATTTTCACCTTGGTGGGGAGGAATTTCAACAATCACTGTATTAAATCTATTTCTGGGCTTTGGATTACTTTGTTTACCAATTAGAGCTCAATGAATGATTGAAGCAGATCTTTGTCAATGAATGATTGTTGAGATTTACAGAAATACTTTCCTTAAAAATCACTACTACAGAGAAAAATACTACCTCTTATGGTGGATAATCACCTCGAATAAGAAAAATTTTTGATTGAATAAGAAGATTTGCAAAGTGCTATTGTTTGGCCCTTGATTCTTTCTGGTTGCCTATTTCCTTGAGAACTCACCCTCATATACGCCCTACTTGCACTTTCCTCTCTAAGACCCATCCTGTTAGTACACGGATTCAAAAGGCTTATACTTTTTAGTACTAGAATACGTCCAGACTTTTCAGATGCAAGGGCAGCAAAGACACACGCTGTATGTGGTTCCTCAATGTGTCTTGCTTCTCCAAAGTTCCCTAATCACTTCCTTTTTACATAGAACAATTTCTGTAGATTTATATGGAAGAAAGAATGTGAAATGCGGTCACTATTTCTCCTTCATTGCAGTATGTGTCTTTATGGTTTATTAGGCACTTATTTACAAGACATTATAAAATAAAGTTTCTTTCACTTTCTAGAATTCTAGAAATAAAGGCAAGCTGGGGAGGATATTGAAGCCTTCTTTCATCCTGTCTGCTAGCTCAGCTTGGGAAAGTTTGTAAATTGTGAAGATAGAGTCATGGCTCCCGTGGAGGAGGACCAAATACACTCAATTGGAAGTAAGCAAAACTGAATTTTGCCACTCCAGAATGAGGAGCCCAGCTCTGGCCACTTCTCACACAAATAAGATGAAAAAGACAGGACGAGGGTGTAGATATCTGAGGAAAAAGCGCAATGAGGCTGGGCTGGCACCCATCTGCAGTCCTTGCAACATCTAAGGGGAAAGGAGAGACAAGAGAGGTGATTACAGTTTGTGTCAAGGGTCACTTGTTCAGCACAGGCTACTACCTTACAATCTCTACTCATACCCCTAACAGCAGGAACAACGATATCCAGCTTGGCTTTTGCAAAACAGCTAGCATGCCTGTTAAAACTCTTTCTTTTTGCCTCCCTGTCCTAGCAGTTCCTGAACAAAGGTGACACACACGTGATGCAGCTGCTGCTAGCCAAATTTCAGATCTAGTTTTCCAAACAAACACAATTACAAAATAAACATTACAACGGATACCACTTAATGTAGAAATAACATGGAAACACTCTAAGCTCTTATTTGGTACTGGTGGTGCACGTTTGGCACTTCTTATCCTACAAGGAAAGCTTTGCACTTGCTTCTCTGTTTTCAAGAGCCTCATCATTAATGCTACCTCTTCTAGGGAAGTGAACTCATGACTGTGCATAATCCCTCTGCTCTCCCTCCTATACGCAGCAGAATCAAACCAGCACTGCATATATCATTACTTTTGAGAGGCAGCTTTTAGAGCTGCATTTTAATTAGATGGTTGTTCCATCTCTAATGGCTCATGCACATTATTGACTTCTTGAACTTAATAAGTTACTGCACATCAGCTGAGGCAGGGTGACTGCCCATGCACTGTTTTGCCCCTAACCTGTGGCAAATGCTGGGGAAAATGATTTCCTTTCATTAGCCTTGAATGAAATTTGAGCTAGGAGATTTACATCATATTTGCAGTGAGGTAATAGAACCTTCAATCAATTAGTAGTGACTTGTTAAGCCACAAGTAAAATAATTGTATATATTAGAGCTTAGGCACATTCATGAGACCACGAGTTGTACATTCCCTAGAACAGTCTATTCAATAGGAGAGAGGAAGATTCATTTTCTCTGTCTTCTCTTTCTTCAAAATGCATAATAAACGAACCCACACTAATTACATAGGTTTGCTTTCTGTAGGAGGAAAGATAGTTTATTATATTAATGATGAAATTCTAAGATGGGTCTTTTTATGAATTTCCAAGTATAGAAATGTATGAATAGCTATAGCACTGAGATCCTCTTATATTAACCCTTGCTTCCAGGAGTGCAGGATACATGCAGAATATTGCAGTATCCTAGGACTAAAGACTTGCTGTGTGATATGATGTCATTCAACATTTATTATGCCCATTTATTTATACAAAAAGTGGGAAAAATGATACTTGTCTTCCTCAGCTCAGCAGTTATATCGTAAAGGGCACTGTAAGCCTTAACTACAAGAAATAATGCAAACTCTAACTGTACTCATGTTTGATATTTTTGATATCAATCTCTTGGAGTGAAATTTCTAGGATTATTTATTCCTTCCAGGGAGACATGCAGATATAATTCTTTTGTTGACAAAAATACTGATTTGCTATCCAAAATAAAATGTCTTTTCTTCACATGCCATTTCACACCACATAGCCAAAAAAAAACCCTATAAATTAATCAAGTGATAAAGAATGGCTATATTTTTCTAAAAGACATTGTATGACTTAGAAAAGGTTATCCCATAGGACTGCAAATCTAGAGAAAGAAGAGTGGAAGCATTTTAACTGGAAGTGCTGAATTCATTTCTCCTGTAGTAAAATTAAAAAAAATATATATTTTAAATTTCTTATGCTGAAACTCAGCAAGAAACACAGTTGGTATCTTTGTGTATGACTCACTACATGACTCAGGATCTGAAGCTGGCAGCATTTATCTCTTGGAATGGATGCCAGATGCATTGTTTTTTATCTGCCCTCTTTGGAAATGTGTACTCACATGTGCCAGCTGCATGTTTGAAAGCTCACAGGCCTGGCAGCTCTGATTAGGGCATTTCTGCATGTGTGTGTGGGAGCCTAAATTTAGTTTCTAAAGATAAGGATTTATTCCAAGGAATAGAAGCAGAGAACTATCATGATGAAAAGGTAGGCATATGATAAATGTGTCAGATAGGCTTTACAAATACAGAAATATCCACTGAGCCACTTAGCTCCAAATTCCTATTGTAGATAGACACCCAAAATTGAGCTCTTGAAAAATTGCCATCAAGGTATTTTAAGTCCACCGATATTTATGTTTCCAATGTAAAAATGACCTAGATGCTTGAAAATTGGTCGGAAACTATTACATATTAAGTACTATAGTGATTTGTACATTAGCATTTCTCAACCCGGTAAACTAACCTAGTAGGTATTTATGTAATGACTAAATAGGTCTCTGGCAAACAGAAGGTACTTTCCTTCTTTTCGTGGAGAAATTCAAAGGTTAGCATTCAAGATGAAAGAATTTAGATTCAGTTTCTTTTTCTGCTGTAAGAGTTTGGAAGCTGCAAATCTGTACTCTCAGAAGAACCTCCAGTTTTGTTGTGTACACAGTGGCACATACTGTGCTGAAAGTTGTGGGTTCATCAAAGCAGTGGGTGGGACAGAAAGAAGTTGTAAACTTGAGACTGACTATGATCTAATGATCTACATACTCACCTAGAAGCCTGAGACCTAGCCTCCCCAAAGCAGGGAAAGGGAGCAAACAAGGTGGCTTAAGGAGTAATAAAAATGGGAATGTAGAAGAGAAAGAGGGTAAAAGGATTTTTCTGGCCATGCCTTGCACCTAATCAGCATGGTCTGTTCTGTCTCCTTGTTAGTCTCTATTTATAACTAGTTTTATGAGGGAGATGCTCTGTGTGTCTGTAGGCTGTCTAAAAGCCAGTCGCTGGAGTTGGAGCACAGGTCACAGGGGCCATGTGTCCATGATGCCACCAACCGGAGGGACTGGAGTGTGTGTGTACGCAGTGTGTTGGTGTGGATGTCCATAGGTAACTGGTGACAAACATCAAGCTGGACTAGGTGGCAAGCAGAAAGAGAGGCTTTGGAGTCATAGCCATAAGTTTGGGTCAAGTCCTGAGAGAAAAGGGGCATCCTGAACACTGGAGGGATCAGCAGGTCAAATTCAGATACAGAAGTATCTCCTGGGAGATACACGGTGAAGAAATCAGATACTAAAGGCGCTATAGGGGTAATGGACAGGACACCAGGTACTGGAAAAATCTGTGCTATGTATGTGTGTGTGCATCTGCACATGAGGCAATTGGTCAAGCAGGGAATCCAAGGGCAGCTACCAGACTTGATGTCTAAAGCCAGTTATTGGAGGGATCCAGTGTTTGTGTGTGTGTTTGCAGTGGGGTCTTACCCACAAGTAACCCACAAGTGGAGTTGGGAATGGGTCAGGACAAGTTGAAACATTTTATTGGTGACTTGAACAAGGCATATAAATGTCAGACGCAAGGGACTTAGTCTGGAGAACTACCCTTCAGTGAGCTCATTTTTGCAGATGGCAGATTGCTGTCTTGCAAGGAGGCAGTTGATTCAGCCCCAAACTTACATTACTGAGAATAATTCCCCACTGCAGAAAGCTCCTAATGCTTGACTCACATCTTTAATACATTTTCTATAATTTCTCCCTAACTTCTTATCTTTATTATGAAAAGTTTAGACTTGTTTATTCATGTAAAGGCAGGAAAGAAGAAAGAGGAGCACATGTGCTGTTCTATTTTGAGTAGGCGAACCAGATGGCGCTGAAGTAGAAACTACTGTTTCTCAGGATTGTAAATAGCAGTTGAACTAATACAAGTATCTAAATTCAAAGATGTAAGCAGATAAAAAGATGAAAAGAAACATCAGCATCATCAAAAAAAAAAAAAAAAAAAAAAAGAGCAGCTGCTTGTGTTTATTGGCCTGTGCCATATTTGCAAGTCTGATCCTGGGAAAAAACCCTACTGTATTCAAAATAAACTAACCTATGTGCTCCCGTCCTGTACCTAAAAAAATCATGTGGAGTGTTATCATTTACTTCAGTGTTACACAGGTTTTGTTAAACTATGCAGAAATAAAACCTGCATGGGATAGTATCTTGGTCTTGCTAAGGCTGATAGGAAAAGATTCACACAGAATCACAGAATCACAGAATGATCGAGATAGGAAAGGACCCCTCCAGATTATCTAATCCAACTCCTCCTGCTCAAGCAGGGACACCGAGAACACATTGCACAGAGTGACATTCAGGTGGGTTTGAACGATCTCCAGAGAAGGAGACTTCACAGCCTCCCGGGGCAGCCTGTTATAGGGCTCCGTCACCCTCACAGGAAAGAAGTTGGAAAGGCCGGATCCCCTTCCTCAATCTGCTGGCAACACTCCTCCTGATGCAGGCCAGGCATTCCATTGGCTTTCTTGGCCACAAGGGCACATTGTTGACACATGGTTAACTTCTTGTCAACCAGGACTCCTGTTTTCCCTGATATCTCTTGCTAACTCTAATTCCAAACAGGCCTTGGCCTTCCTCACCACATCCCTGCATTCTCTGACAATATTCCTATATTCTCCCCATGTGGCCTGGACCTTTTTCCACATTATGTATGTGCTTTTTTTTCTCATAATATTTACCCAACAGCTCCTTGCTCATCCATGTAGGTCTCTTGCCCACCTTGCTCGAATTCTTTCTTGTAGGAATGCACTGATCTTGAGCTTGGAGAAAGTGGTGTTTGAATGCTAGCCAACTTCCCTGGACTCACTTTCCTTTTAGGACCCCAGCGCAGGGAATTCATTCAAGGAACTCTGTGAAGCTCCTTGGAGTTTTGGCCCTGAAGAGGTCAAAGTTGGCTCTATTGGAGTCCAGTGTTGCAATCCTACTTCTTGCCCAGCTTCTTGCCCAGCTTTTTCCATGCAGGATCGTGAATTCCACCATCTCATGGTCATCAGGTATAACCAGAGAAATAGTTATGGAACAGAACAAATTTTCTTTTTTTTTTTTAAATGAAAAGCACAAATATACTACTCCTGGAAGCAGCTGTTACTACTTATTATTACAGTAATGGTATTGCATTTTATCCAATAATATAATCAAGTTCAATCATAAATTGCATGTTAAAATCTCCAGTGATTTTATCTATTCATACAGAGTATCAAGCTCAGGGACATACAAAGGAAATTGTAAGTGGAGGCTAGGAGTGGCTCTAAGGGCAGTCATGGGGGAGGAGATATTTCACAAAGTTTCACTAGCTGACTTCTGGCTGTACTACTCCTGCTTCTACTACTCCTGCCCTCCAAAATATACTTGCCAGGCTTCGTCTGTATGAAAAACACTTGGGACTTGTAATAAAAATTTTGAAATTAAAATACACATTTGCTAATCTTTTCCTGATATGAAAGGAGTCTCTGATCTCTCTGATAAAAAGGAGACTCCGAAACTTGAGAAATCTCAAGTTCCTAGCAAAAGCCACAAGTAGGACTTGAGAGTTCTACATAGAAAAAATAACAGAGATAGTAGCTCATATTATTTCAGAAAATGAATCTTTGTTTTGTTTCTGTTTTGTGTCTTTTTGGTACTTTTTATTCATTAACATACACTCTGTAGTAGAAGTTGCTTTGAATGTTTGCACAAATGAGATAGAAATTATGAGATATATATTAATTATGAAATAGAAAAGTGCACAAGGAAATGCTTTCCCCATTCAGGATTTTCATACAATACATATAATCACTTTCTATTAATTCTGATAGTTTTTGTGACTTAGGTAGTGGAATTTAAGTAAAGGTTGGTGTTATAAGTCTGGTTCAAGAATTGTACAATGCACATTCCCATAGGATTACAGCTACTTGCATTTTTTAAGATTATACCCACTTCAAGTAATGGAAAACAATACAATGGAAAACAAAATTTAAGAAGATAAAATCACAGGGGGTTTTATCTATTCATGCAGACCATTAGGCTCAGGAAGATACCATCCTGAAATAAGCCAAAGACTTCTAGAATGCCAAATTTACTCCACCACTGCAAAAATGGCTATTGTAGAGCTGACAGGTGTTCATAAAGTTACAGGACAAATGCTGTAATTATGTTTTAAGGCTTTGTGAATTTGTATCACGCTACCTTTCTAATAATTGAACCCTTTTGACCATCTTTGAGCCATGATTTAGTCATTCCAGTTCATGGGATGGGAGAGAAAGTGAGTTTTCAGCAAAAGGGAATCTTGAGTCACTGGTGAAGGAGATTATTATTATTATTATTATCAAAAATTATTCCCAAGGTTGTAATATAGTAGTTTTATATTGTTACCTACATGAGTGAAATTCAGAGCAGGGGCTTAAAAGTAAGCTTCAAATCTTGTACCTTGCAATTTTAGGTCAATATTCAAGTCAGAAAGTCCTTCAACAATCAAGGTAGATTCAGAAGACCCATGAAAACCCAGTACAGTCTATCAGAAGTAGTAAATCACTTTCTGCAATAAGCAAAAATATAATATTTCATGTAATAGACCATAAGCATCAACAAATGCATCAGAAAAGAGCAGGAGAGATCAAGGCCACCAGAACATCAATGAGTGTTAGGACCAAGGTCAAATAATCTAATGTAAGGACTACCTCTAGATTAGTGATAAAAAAATGGATTTAGACTCAGATAAGAATGCTTTATCTGAGTACTTTGTAATTGGCACATGGATTATGGGAAAAGATTTAAAAGATGCCCTTTATATTTCCACTTGGAGTTTTCCTTTTTTTTTGTTTGAATTTGATCTCATGTATGTTACATTATTTCATTTATCAGTCTGCCGGATTACCATAAACCAGAATTTCTACTGATAGAAAAAAATCTTATTACTAAAGTTATGAAGAGACACAGCTTTCAATAAGCACAAGGATGATACATATCCTTTAAATGTATGAATTATTTATTTACTACATTTACTAAGAAAATTAGAACTCAGTATACATCAGAAATGCATATATGACATATTTTGATAAATGAAGTTTTAAAATTGCTTTTCTTTTGGTAAATAATTCTTATAAATCTTAATAAAAACAATGACACAAGGAAACCTAGGGCACTTGTTTAGTAAGTTGTTCTTGTGCGATGCTGAATTGCCGTGGCTCTTACTGCCATCTAGTGATCTTTGAACTGAATAGCAATGATAATAATTTTCACAATACAATAGGTTAACATACCTATTATGTATAAAATAAAAAAACTCTCCTAGATTAGCACTGTTGTCTTTTTAATACAAATATCTCTTTTAATTCTTGATTTAAATTTAAATTCTAATTGATTTTAAAAACCAATTAGAGATACTATACCTGCCAGTTTTGAAATGTCTGCATAACAAGCTAGTAATATATATGCTTGAGGTCTGAAAAAGCACGAGACAACAGATACCTTCTCACCTCTCATTCTGCAGTCCTGGCCCTGCATCTATTCTGACTTTCTGATATCTTCTCTCATGACCTTTTTTGCCCTATAGGATATATGCACTGCTTTGTCTTCATAGATACCTTCAAAAAAGTTTGATGGTATGTAATTGAAGGAAACATCTTCAAGTCTTCAAATAAACCTTCAACATCCAAAATGTAGGTAGAGAAATTCTCATCCACATTCAGCCTAGAATAATCTTGTGGTTACAGTCTTTATGCAGAACATTCCTACCATCTACTTTGTTCAAGGCCCTCATTTAAAGCACAGAATGACTATTTTTGTTATATATTTCTCTCTCTCTCTCCATGAATTTTCATGAAAGTTCCTGAAAACTGTTAATTTTTAGAATGGGAAAAGGGAATTTCTTTCAACATTTTTGCAAATATGATTATTTTTTCTCATCTCTGACTAATGTGTCATTGTGTATGAATCGATCTTTTTTGGAAATGTAAGTATTAGACTCTTGAGATCTATCTTGAGGTCGTAATAGATGTAAACAACCTTTTGTTGTTTGATAGTCAAATATACAAATTCCTGCCTCATCAGTGCACACTACACAAAACCAAAATTCACATAAAAAATGTGCTAACCAAATGGGTGTCCTAAGCAAAAGTAAAGATGGTATTTGGAAGTGATATAAAATGCTAAAGGAGGGGCTGGCTGGATGGTGAGGGCTGGTAGACACAGGTTTTCTCTGCCCATGTTCGGTGTTTGTTTAGCTCTTGTGTGAAAGCCAGGGAGCAACTAGGTTATCTCACCAGAACAACTTGACTATATGGCATTTGCAGTGCAGGCTGAAGTGTTTAAGGTTGTCTGGACTACTTTAGGTAGACAGGCCCTCTGTGAAACCTAAGAAAACTACAGTTTTCAGGCTCATCAGAAAAAGAAATATTACAGGCAAGACTTTATCACATTTAAACTGTATTTCATCTCAATCTGTCTAAATGCAGCAGTGAGGAGGTACTCATTTCATAACTGCCAAATGAGATAGGAGACTGCTTAATATAGAAACATGCTGGAAATGCAAGGACAACAAATTCCCTGCTGGATCATCTAAACTTCACTGATGGCCCAGAGTTTGGCTTTACAAGCCAGCAAATACTGAGGACAGAAAGAATTTACCATACACGTATGCATCTCCTATGTATCTCTCTCATGGCTTCTAGATGAAACCATGAGAGAAGCAGAGCCTCAGATAATTCTGAATGTTAGCATAAAACTAGTTTGCATTTGTATTTTTTATTTAAAATTACGGTGCAATGAACACATCAGCACTCACATTTTGATTCTGGAGAGACAGCCTATGAAAGGAAGGTGTTTTATGTTTTCAAATAGTTATTTATGCAGCAGACCTGAATTTGATCCATAGTGTCACAGGCTGAGAGTAGGTAGCTATTTTGGGGGCTATTAGCAATAGCTATTTTGGGGGCAGAGTCCCAAAGTATTTAGAAGAAGAGTTTCAACTCATTCAGCAAATCTCCTCTGTGACAATAGAATAAAGAAATCCTGATGACTATATCTTTATTTAAGTGGATTTATTTCTGCCTCGCTGGATTTATTCCTATTTCTAGCGTACAAGACAATCACTATGACACAGCTTCTATCTGATGTATGGAGACTTTACTCTTATTTACTCTCAGACATGGTCCTTTTCATTCTAGCATATGCTAAATTACTGCAATTCCCAGCTGATCAGAAAGACCAACTGGAAACTGGAAAAAAAATAGTGCCTGAATTGCAAAGCCTTAGGCCAAGTAGCCTGACAGCAGTATGGTTATCAAATCCTTCACTCTCTTGTCAAATGACGAGTCTTGACCTTTAATGTTAGATCAGTCTTTCGGAGCAACTGCAGTATCCATAATTCAAGAGAAGGAGAAAGGGGCAGGGAGAGAGAGTATTTCAGCTTTCTGTCTAAAAAATGACCCACAGCAAATTGTTCATGCAGTTATGACAGTCAATATAATCAGAATCTGTACAGCAAATGATACCAGAGAAAATCGTGATTACTATCAAATATAGCAGTACTGCCAAAATAAGGTACCCAGGGGATTTTCCAGGACTGTGGATAGAAAGGAAGTCTCTTCCATTCCCAGTACCCACTCTGCTGCTGTAATCTCCCTCCCTCCGGTGAGCTTCTTCTCCTGATGTAGCTGAGATGGCTTTGAGATGGCTTTCTCTTTCAGCTTTCTATAGTAAAATAGGCTCTCCTCCTCTACTTATTTCCTTGAGATCCAGGACACGCTATTTGTAGATTATTCATGACAGTGCTGTTACTTTTTTGTGGACAAAAGCTGCTAAAAAGAGTGGTAGGGGTTGTGAGAAGGAAGGAAGAAATGGAACGAAGGGCATCATTTCTGGAAAGGAGGAGAAGACAGAGGCACAGAAGGAAAGGACTGTGCCAGCATCATGGTAGCACCAGAGAATGGATACTCTGTTTTTTTTCACAATGGTTTAGTACTCTGATAGTACAGTAAATCTGTGTTGTGTTTCTGTGACTTCCAAGTGTGCTTTGATTTGACTTGCAGTAGCTAAATATGCCCTTTATAATGCAACACTGAAATAAATCAGCTTTATATGAATATGTCATGCTAGTTATGAATTTAAAAGTGGTTCATCCTCCTGTGACTGCTGATAAACTGAAAGGAGGGTTAAAGTATATAACCTGCAATGCTTTTGAACATCCATTAACACCTGAGATATGTACCTGAAGTGAAACTGTATAAATAGAAGCAGTTTCTGAGACTGTGCATGCAAAGAAGAGATGTAATTGTCCTTTCGTCTGCGTGACTTGGTACTAGACTTGGTTTATGCATCAGTTTTTCACCAGCATTAACATCTGGTAAAGCTCATAAATTTGATAATGCAGTTAAACTTTCTAATTAACTTTCAAATTGTCAGAGCCAATCACAGCAGCCAAGATAGGCTTAGTATCACTTGGGTGATGTATATTTTTTTTTTCTATGGCTCATGAAGAAGTCAACATTTCAGAAATGATTTTCTTCACTAGGAAACCCATTAGATGCAGCTATATGGAGTTTGATCACTTTCTGAAATGACCATCATTTCAACTAAGAAACTCTTTCATGATTCAGTTCTTTAGATGATTTAAATCTAATTACTATGTTTATTACTTGTTTTCTGAAATACATGATAACATTTATGTTTCAAATTTAGAAGAGGAGAGGGTCTGTATAGGGTTAGACCAAAGTTCCCTGTAAGTCCAGCACCTTGTCTCTGATATTGGCCCAAAGAGGGTGCCTGCAAAAGAGCATGAAAGAGGATGAACATTTGTAGTGTGTTCCCAAAGTACTCTCTGACCTCTAACCAAAGTCAGAGACTTCCAGAGCTATAGTTTCTATATTATGTTCAGTCATCAGATGATTTATCCTCCAGAAACCTGTCAAGCCTTCTCTTCAATCAATACAAAGTTGAAATATCCATAACAAACTTTAGCAAGGAGTTTCACAGCTTAAGTACTTGATGTGTGAAAAAATGTCCCCTTCATTTGTTCTGAACTCATCTCTTCATGGTTTCATTAATATTACATAGTTATTGTGCTGGAAGAGACAGCAAATAATCAATCTCTACTTCATGTCTCTGCCATGCATGAGTGAACAGGCCTCAGCCCAACTATGATCAGATTTTAAATTCTCTTTCTTTGCATCATCTCTGAATTGGGCCTGTATTCACTTCACGCTCTTCTCAGCAGTCTCCCATGTCTGCTTAGCTTGGAGCTTTCCATATCCTTGCTGCACTTCTCTTAGTCTCAGATACTTGTCTGATGAATTCTAAGCCTCTAAGTCTCTTTCCTTATGTAGATTTCTTATTGATCAACCTCCTTTCAGATCAAGGGATAGAAATATATCCTCTCATGGTTACCATGTTGTATCTATCTACCTGCTCTTGCTTTTATTATGGTTTCCTTCTAAGTGCTTAGGATACTTAATATATGTATATGATACACACCAGCAATATTGAATGACAGGTTTTCATTATTCATAAGTTCTGCCAGTGCTCATGACGCATTTTCAACTTGTAATGGCTAAATTCAGAAGGAACAGATACAATGCAAAGACAGAAATAGGCATTTTTATAAAAGCAAATAGCTCTCGTAATGTCAGGCTCTTGCTAACGAAACCCAATTTTTGAGAGAAATAAAAACACTTCATGTTGGTAAAAAAATGGTTTCTTTTTCTGCAGCAGAAAATTTAGCCTAGCACATAATAGGAACCTTATCTAAAATCTCTAATAGTTAAATAATAAAAAATCTCTCAAAGTTAAATAATAAAAACCACAACCCTGTAAATTACAGGATTGAAATCAGACTTGACATTCTTATTTGATTCTATTTGGCAATACTTAAGGTCATCACCAGTTCTTAATGGAAAATTTAATGCAGCATAGGACTCTTGCAGGTAGTCATGAACAAAAAGGGATTAGGTGTCTTCGAAAAGCAAAGATCTTTATAATTACTGTATACTTGTTATACTGAGAGTATTTTGGACTAGAAAAGAAGATAGCAGAACAGGTGGTTTTCTGGTAAATTTTGCCACTAATCAGAGCAGTAATGAGACAACCACTAGCAATTCATTTCAGTCAAACCTTTCTCATGCGTTTTACTTAATAACATACTTACTGGCAAGATACCAGCTGTAGAGTGATACAGTTCACATTTTAACTGAAAATAGACAATTAATTATTGGGTGGTAAGGCAATCTAGAGAGTTTTAGTGATCTAATAAGAAGGTAATTTGACTTAAGTAGTTTGTGATTGGTAACAAATTACTAATATTAAGTTAAAAGTAGATCATACATTTTCAATCATGCACTCTTTAATTTATACCAAGAAAAGAAAATCTGAAAAATGAGTAATACTGCAGACATAGGTTCTTTTGTACAATGCCATATCAGTCAGTAGTATCAAGAATGGAGTGACAGAGAAAACTAGCTCTGATCGGGTTAAAACACTAAGGAGCACATGTCAGCTCCTTAAACTCCTTTACTTAGAGTTGATCTGTTAAATGATAGATATGCTATGTGCACTGCTGATTTAACCCATTTTTTTATGTTTCTTCATGTTAGATATGGAAAGCATGGGGGAAGGAAGTTGAATCTTAGAAGCAGCAGCTGTGTTTTGCTATCTGATGTACAAGTAGGATTATATTTGATAGGGTGAAAGTAGGATTATAGTGCATCTGAGAGTAGAAGGGGCTTGAAGGAAAACTGTTTGCCATGGATTAGGGGGACTTAATCTTCTAAAATATCCTGTAAATTTTGATTTTGAAGAAAAGATAGAAAAAGCATATATTGAGCTCTTTTGGGGGAGAGAGATTGTGTAAGTTTCCATAACAACTTAATATGATTTTGATTTGCTTATTATTGAGATGTGCAATTCTATTTCATAGTATTTGTTATAGGGAGAATATGGTACATGTATAAATAACTCAGCTGTTAATAATAGACATGGGAACAATCAAGAGTACTAAACCTCTTTATCCAGTACATTATTGATGTGGACTTACTATCAGGAAGCCACATTTGTGAGAACATTTCTACAGTGCCCCATAAGGGAAAAAAAAAAGATTATAGCCCTTCTTTTTTCTCTTTTTTTCTTGTTTTTCAGTTCAACCTTAGCAATCATCACACATCATTTAGGTTAAAAAAATCTATGGAACCAGGATTTTGCTCTGCAATTATGTGGTACAATGTAATTATATGGAGTAGGACTGTAGGACTGTTAAAAATTGTTTTCAGGCTTAAGAAGTAAATAGAGAACAAATTACTCTGTAAACTCATGGCATCTACCACAGGAATTAATTATTGTCTGCTAAGCACAATCTATTTATCCATATTTTGATACTCCGAAAATTTGAGAATTACACCAGTCACTATGTGGTCTGGCTTCCTTCTTTTCTTCCTTAGCATAAATATTCTTCTCATGAAGACTAAGAACAAACAGCAATTAATATCTATTCATATGGACAGAGAGTTATGAGTCCTGTGCAAGGTCTCACTTACAGCTGTTAAGATTTGTGCTGAATTATTTCCTGGGATACTTTGTTCCTGGAATTTTTGTTTCCTGGGATACTTTGTTTCCTGGGATACTTTGTTTCCTGGGATACTTTGTTCTTTAGATAGTTTAAGCAGTCTAAGTGGTGAATGAAAAAAATGTCCTTTTTAGAACTGTGTAGAGTCCTAAGTGAGTTCATTTTTAACAACAGAAATATAAGTGACATTGACTGTCATAGTGTTTTATATGTGAGTTTGACTAATTTTAATATGTAGAAAAGAACATGGGTTTAGTTTTCCTCCAGCAAAAAAATGTCCGTATACTATTGCATAATAGATCAGGATGGTCTGCATCTTGATAAGATGTGAAGTTTACAAATGAAATAATCCCATTTAATACAATCTATTATTTATAATAATAAACCTATGATCTCTGTATTCATTGACAATTTTGCATTCCTTGTAAGGAATCTTAGGACCTACCAGCTCCTATATAAAAACTATGGCCACTAGTTTAGAAGTAATCAAAATATTTTAAATGATTTTGAGGATTATTATTTAATAAAATATTTGTTTATTAATCAAAACATTAATAATTAATATTTTAAGGTAAATTATTTAATAAAATAAAGAATTTTAAGGAAAAACTTATTTGAAATTACAATGTACTAATATACCAATAAACTATAATCCTGGTATAGTAGTATAGACTGTATATATATAGTATTACAGTGTATATAATAGATATAGTGTATATAATAGATATAGTGGTGCCACTAAGAGAACCTTCAAAGAATTATGTCTAAACTATTTGTTTTTCTAACTGGATCAGGTATAACATGCTTTCTATATAAATCTGGAGGCTATGAAGAATGTCTGGAATTAGCCTAACAATTAGGGATCAACCTCAGACCAATGAAACCTATGCAATGATAGTTGTTTGTTGTATATAACCCAAAGCACATCTGCTTATACAGATGTTTCCTGTAACAACACACTGTTCAGCTAATTTAAAATTTTGAAATATCATGTAAATTTCATATGAGCCTTCATGTGCTACTGTGATACCACTGACAGTGCAAATACTGAGCATGTTTTATTTCCTAAAATTAGAAAAAAATGTTGCCTGTTTTATGAAGTACATCAGGTGGTAAGTAAAATAGCAAGAATCAAACAGAAAAAAATACAAAATGCTCATGTTTCTTTGTAAACTTACACAAGGAGTTCATCTTTACTCATAGAAGAGCTGATTCATTCTGCATTTAGTCTTCTAGAAGTCAAACTTTTAAGACCAAGTAAGGCTCTGTAGGTGCCTTTCATAGTTAATAGAGAGAAAAAGGCATCTTCGAAAAGCAGCACATCTCTTTGTACAGTGGTCAGTTGAAGCTTATCCTATATGGAATCATAGAATAATAGAAATATTATGGTTGGAAAAGATATTCAAGATTACATTAGTAACCTCCATTTCTTTAAAAATACTATGGTTTGGAGATTTTATCTGTTCTGCATAGATATAAGGAGTCTGATAATTTTTAGGCTGAAATTTCTTCAATCCCAATTTTGTTTCTTGTGTCATAGATTTACCACCAAATCAAAACCAGGATATAAGAATGGCTTCTTTTCCGTATATTGTTGTTAGTTATTAAATGAAACATAAAAACATAACAAAATGTATACAAAATGCAATTTCATGCATGCTCTTGTGTGCTGTGAAATTACTAGATTCATTTTCCAAAACTGCTAAGAATTAAATCCAAAAATCACACTGCTATTGAAACAAAAAGGCCTGCATTAGCCATAGTGTTGTCAGCAGGTCAAGAAAAGTGATCCCCCCTCCCTACTCAGCTCTGCTGAGGCCACACTTGGAGTATTGTGTGCAGTTCTGGGCTCCCCAGCATGAGAGCGACATGGAGCGGAGGGCAACAAAGATGATTGAGGGACTGGAACATTTCTCATACGAGTAAAGACTAAGCAAGCTGAGTCTGTTTAGCCTGGAGAAGAGAAGATTGAGAAGAGATCTTATCAACTTGCACAAATACCTGAGAGGAGAATGTAAAAAGGATGGGGCCAAACTCTTCTAAGTGGTGGCCAGTTAATGGGTACAAATTGAAACACAGGCAGTTCCATCTGCATATGAGGAAGAACTTCTTTCCTGTGACCCTAGCAGAGCCCTGGAAAAACATTAAATTGTGGAATCTCCTTCCCTGCCTGGATGCCACCCTGTGCCATGTAGTCTAGATATCTCAGCTTCAGCAGGGTTGTTGGACTAGATGATCTCTAGAAGTCCCTTTCCAACTCGATCATTCTGTGATTCTGTGAAACAGTCTATTTCCCTTACCACACTTTGAAACACTAAATTAGGCCTTAAAATAATTCTCATAATGAATAACAGACCTATCGAATTCATATAGTGGTAAAAGGAGGTGCAATATGCAAGGAACGATTTTCGAATTTAAGATCTTCATACAAATATCCCAAAGAGAAAAGAAGGAAAAAGAAAAAAAAAAAGAGAGAAGAAACATACTAACTACTCTTATGTTGATGTGATCTGGCAGATTGCATGTGGAAGTTAATTTCTACAGGCAATAAATACATGCAGTTTTGATTGGCAGTGTAGATGTTCGCTTTTGCAATATTGTATACCTGATATGTACATGTACAACTCACCACATCTGACTAAACCAGAATCATAATTTTAGTGAAATTAATTTTCTTCTAAAAGAAGGTAGCATTTATGCTAGTTCTGTTGAGCATTTTAATATTTATCCTGGAAAGAAGCAGGTTGCAAATCACATTAAATTGCTTTAAGTACTTACCATGGTCCTGTCAAGAATGCACAAATATCTGTCATTAGTGAGGTCCTGTAGCTTCATCAGGGTATATTCACTTCATTTAAGATGTTGTCATATGGACTTCCCTGAAGTATGAAAAATTGACATCAGTCCACTATGTGATTTACCTGTTGTTAATTAACTTCCTATTAAAAAATAAAAGCTGCAAGGAATTTCAATTATATTCTTTTTTTAGCAGTGTGTTCCTTTGTATATTAATTTTAGCTCTTGATATTGTATGACAAAAAAAATGTGTTATAGGTCTCATATGGGTGTTATGGGATCTTAGGAATCATTAGTACGTCAACTTGTAGAGGTAGTAGTCTTAAAAAATAAGAGAACTCTAAGAGTAAGCAGAGCAGCTCCATAAAAGTTGGAAGCCATCAGATGGGAATTTAAAACTTTTAAAAAGCTATGAATTGCATGCATCTGACAGGGCAGTAGAAGCCTGGCTGCTATAATATCACCTTGCATTAATGACTTGGCAGTTTTTAGTCATACAAGTGACTAGCTCAGGAGCAACACTCAAACATTTCTCATGTTTGTTAGCTGTAGAAACACAAAAGCACATGAATTGATCTCTGCAGGGAGACCTTGTTTTCTTAGTTCCGATGCACTACTAAATGTCTCCAGATGACAGCAGAAGGAAATTGCTAAGGCCATCAGCCACCCCGCACATTTATGGGAAGTATGGAGTAAGCAAAGTGGCTGGAATGAGTGGTGGGTGAAGCTGCCAGATGTCTGTGACTGTGGCAGAGCTGTCTCAATACTGCATTTTGATGCACCAGGCTCTCTCGTGAAAGAAGTTCAGTTGTGAGGCTATTTCCATAACTTTCACAGGTTTTTGACTCTGTACCATATTTATGACTGAACGTGGGCTTCTAAACAACTGGCTAAATTGAAATACTGTAAAGAAAATGACATCAGAGCATATGTCTAAAAAAACAAGGTCTAAAATAGCAGATATGTTAGAATTGGAAGATAACTGAAACAAGACCTAGCACTCAAAAATAAAAAAAAATAAAATAGTATGTGAAATAAACCTACTGGATTATATTTGTATATTGAGTTGTAGGCAAAAGCAAGCTTATTGGGGTCAATAAATAAACCTCCCCTTCAGAAACAAATTGCTTATTTTAGCTCTGTGGTGAGACAGAACCATCTGCAATGCCCACCCATTGCTAGAGAGTGATTCTATAAATAACTACCATGGTTACACTAAAACAGAAGAGGATTAAAGCTCATATTCAGCTCTCTCGCAGAGGCAAAATATAAGGGCTTTACTTCATATGGGCAGTGTAGGATACTGCTTAATGCTAGGTGAATAATCGCCATAACAAAAGCCTTCCCAAGGCACACAGTGACACACATATTTGCCCATCGGAAGATAATAATTTCGGACCAAAAATTAAAGAGAAAATCTTCCCTTAATATTATTTTAGGAGTAAGAGTGCAATTGCCAACCAAATCATTGAATAGCCTGAAATCTGGATGGCCAAACACTTTTTAGATGCACAAATAATCCATCTTGCAAGACTCTTTATAGGCACTTTCATTTTTTCTTCTATTCATATTTTGATTATGTAGGTCACCTATCAAATGGCAATGAGCATTCTGTGAATAAGTTCTGTTTCTAAAACCCTAACCACAGGAGGAGCAGCTTCACTTTTTTCATTAGTTTAGCTTGCCTTAACTATGTGCAATAGTGGGGCAGATTCTGATTTTTTCCTCATGTTTTTCTTAAACTTTAACTGAAATCTTTATTAGGAATGCCAAATATAAAAAGCCAGAATGCAGTATTTTATACTCAGTTGAGATCAATGAAAATCAGAAAGAGAGAAAGACAGAGAAAAGAATATCAAAGACCAGATGGATCAGACTGTTAGACACACACTGCTACTTGTCATTGCTCATATACCTCACTGAGGGGAATTATGAGCTGCTGAAAAGAGGTTTTTAATACCATGTTTTGGGAACATATTAAAGAAAATTTTAGATCAATTCTTTTTAGGAAAATGGCAGAAGCCTTGCTAATTTAGTTTTGGAACATCTCTGTAGTTACATGTTTCGTTCCATACATTTTTTATCAGTTTAGTCGTTATTTAAGACACTATTTATATCAAGTAATTATTTTAGAAATATTATGTCTAAAATATAATGACTACGTCAGATCCCCTGAAGTTGTAGTTAGCTGTGAGGACTAAGGGAATTTATATTTTCATGTATATACAGTGTAAAATTCACTATAGAGCTCTTATCCTGAGCCAGCAGCTGCTTTTTTTGGAAGATATGGGAAACAGGGTATAAGGTAAGTCTCTCCCTATGTTTCTTCTAGATTTACCTATTTTATGTATCTGAGAAGGTTTCTGAATTACTTATATTTTCTGTATTCTGTAGTCTGTAGCAGGAAAAAGTCTGGTTAGATTTGGATATCTCTGTCCACTTCCACCCTCCCATGCTATTTGTACAAGTAGTCCATTTTTCAGGGAATAGATAAAGTTAGAAGGTGTTGTGAAAATGTTGCAGTTTGAAAGTTGTAGTGGTGGTGGGAGGGGAAGGAGATATCAAATTAGTATCAGATTCACAAAGTTTATGGACCATAGGTCCGATCGCCTTCCTAGGAGCAAAATGGGTTCCCAAATAACGTCATCCACTATAAGCTCAATTCTGGCAGTATTGTATTCATGAACAGTCTGTAGATCGTAGGTCTGATCGCCTTCCTAGGAGCAAACTGAGTTCCCAAATAGCATGAGCAACTATAAGCTCAATTCTGGCAGTATCGGATTCACGAACAGTCTGTCAAATATAGGTTTGATCGCCTCCCCCTAAACAAGTAGTCAAGTTCACAAACAGTATGATTTATTCAAATGCAACATTTACAAAGCAGGATTCGGATGTCAGTATTGGAAATTCTCCACTACAGCGTGGGGTTTTTTTAGGTAGCTCTGATGTACAAATGTGCAATCATCACTCACCCCAGAAGATGGGAGAGGGCTCTCAGTCTCGAGTCTCCTTGGGCGGCATCTCAGCCCGAGAGGAGGGAAGGGGGATCAGCACATTGACTGACCCAAGAGTGATGGTAGTTTCTTCTCCCCTCAGTTCATAGTCTTCTCAGGCAGTGTCCCAGCCCGAGGGGAGAGAAGGGGATCAGCGCAGCTGCGAGGAGGGCAGATTGTGTTGCCCAGGCAACTGTAAAGGAGCTGAGTGCGTGTGAACCAGCCATCCTGGAAGTGGCAACTGTGTATCACAACAAGAAAGGTTCTGTAATGCCAAAACTTCTGTTAGGCCCTAGTTTTCCAAACAATTATTCCACAGAAGGGACATCTGGAGACCATCTATTTATACCTATTCCTAATAGGACTGGGGATGGGGAAGAGATCAGAAGATGGAACCAGACACCTTCCACCTCCTTGCTGTAAGAGAAGACTTTTTTCTTGTGGTCTTATACTTACTATTAGCACAGATGTGGACATATATGGCACGTAGAAGGATAGAGGGACAAGTATCAAAACGTAACTGGTGGCAGGAGTGAGAGCAGGCTCCATCAGAAAGGATTGGAAGAAACTTGAAGGGAGAAGACAGTTGTTGAAAGAGTGGATGACAGATGTCAGAGGAGATAGGCTGAAGAGTGGGGAAATAGAAGATGTTTCATTCCACTCCTCCCCATAGTACAGGAACTGGACATACAAAAGGAATGGTGATGGCAGGAAGTAGACAAGATTTTGAGACAGAAGATGGGCTGAGAAAAGTTGCCGAAAACAACTTCCACCAGCTTCTATGTGGTAGGGTATTTGTCTCTTACAGATTTTGTCACTTCAAGATGTGATCTCTTAAGTGATCACAGAATCAGAGAATCACAAAATCTACAAGGTTGGAAGGGACCTTTAGAGATCATCTGATCCAATCTTCCCACTCCAGTGATGGATATTTCACTTAGGCATGTGATGAAGTGATAGAAACTGTCTATCTAGGAAAAAAAGGTTTGTGCCACTTTCTAAAACACATTGAAAAAAAAATCCGACTAATGTCTCTAATATGCGCTAGTAGATTACATAGAATCACAGAATAGTTAGGATTGGAAGGAATCCCTAGAGATCATCTGTTTCAATCCCTTCTGTCCACTCAGATTTTGAATATCTCCAAGACTCTGAAAGCTCTCTGCGTAACCTATTCCAGTGTTCATCCACCCTCACAGTAAAGAACTGTGACACAGTAAAGATTTCCCTTGAGCCTCATCTTCTCCAAGTTAAACTGTTCCACCTCTCTCATCTTCTATGCATATGAGAGATGATCAAGTCCCTTAGTTCCCTATGTTGCCCTTTGATGGACTTGCACCCTTGCAAATCCATGTTTTCTTGGTACCGGGTAGCACAGAATTGGATACTTAAGAGATAGAGTCAGCAGTGCTGAGTCGAGGGGTAGGATCACCTCTCTCAACCCTAATAGGATAGGAACAGCATATCCTAACAGGATAGGTTTGGCCGCCTCTGCCATGAGTATGTACTGTTGGCCCATGTTCAACTGATTGTTCTGCAGGAGCCTAAGTTCCTTCTCTACAAATCACAGAATCACAGAATCTATAAGGTTGGAAGGGACCTCTAGAGATCATCTAGTCCAACCTTCCCGCTCCAGCG
>JAUBOD010000986.1:838919-849309 GCA_032353885.1 Nothura maculosa
AAGGATGAGCTGCTCCATCACCTTTCCAGGGATGGAGGTGAGGCTGACTGGCCTGTAATTGCCCGGCTCCTCCCTCTTGCCCTTTGACGCTGGCTCTCTTCCAGTCCTCGGGCACCTCCCCTGCTCTCCAGGACCTCAATCTGAGTAGGTCAGCTTATAGCTGATATTATGCCAAGCAATTTTGGTATAAAAGTATAAAGGTATTTAGTATAAGATACAAAAGAGTCTGAAAGAACTATCTTAAAACTATCATCTCAGCCATATGTGTGGCTTCTCTTGCCTCAACTGGTACAAACTATTGACAGTATCGGCTGAGATGACTGCTCTGGAAAGAGTTTCCCATAGATCTGCAAAAGCATATCATCAAAGGCCATAGTTAGACATGAGTTTTAAGGTTTTGCTGCTTGAAGACATTTCTCCATCAGCTACTCACTATGATGTACAGCTAAAAACTTGTGCCCTATGAAGCAGTTAGAATAAATGCAGAGAAGTAGCATTTGCTCATTTTTTATCGTTGTATTATTTTTTTCTAGCTCTGAATATATGTGTTTAGCTGCATATTTTATTTATAAATACACCAATTTTCTTCCAAGATAAATAAATATTTCTTTACCAAGATATAGACCTCGTACATACTCCACTCTGTGGAAAGATGAGTAGGTTCACTGATGATTTAAGCTGAGATCAACAGTTTTACACTGAGATGAAGAGCCAACATTTTCCTGTATCTGCTGGGTGGCTTGTGGCAGAAAGGATATGGAAGAAGGATAGAGGAATAAGCAGATGTGTTTGGAGGGGACAAGTAGTAGTAAAAGGCATTTCCTAGTTGAACATGTACCTACACCGATTTTTCACAAAGGCATAAGGGACCTCATCTGCCTGGTGAGGTGTGAATTTCCCAGGAGCATGTTTGTCCAACATGTTTTCTTCTGTAAGCTCAGAAGAAAAGCCTTTTTAATCAAGCTTATAATGAAATAATCTAAAATTAGATAAAACTAGATATGGAAGATAGCTGCTATTCTAAGCATTCTAGTTTTTTATCTAGTGCTTTTCTTCAGAAATTAAACACAAGATAGAGCTTCCTAAGGGAAGGAGAAAATGTAGGAAAACTTCTAGGTCTATATAGCATTAAGTACAACGTGTCCACAGTTTAGATTAAAAGATGTGGAGTTCTTTATGCCTATATTGAAACCAGTAAATATAAGAGATGGAGAATGCTTTCTATCCCTGAAGGCAAAGGATATAGCACAGAGCAAATCCAAGGACTAGACTCTCTTCTGTGCAAAGCAGTGTGGTCTTACATCCCCTGCTTGGTAAAAGTGTCCCATGGCCTGTGGAGTCTCTCAAGCAAGTGGCCTGTGCAGTGTCTGGGAAAGCACTGGCAAAGGCCAGAACTGCTCCTAGGAGCATTCTAGGAATTGCATGGCTTGGAAGATCATATGCCACTGCTTATGCCTCTACCCTAGCCCTCTTTGCTTTGCTGGTACAGTTATAGCCCCAAAGACCAGAAAGTGCTAGAAACATAGAAAACACCATAATTTATTGGTTGACCGGCACTATCTATTCTCTTAAGTGGGAATCGTTTTAAAAATACATAGCAAAATGCATAAAGATTTTTTTTCTTTTGCCTTTAAAAGGAGGTCTTAAAAACTGCAAAGAGAAAAATGCCTTAGATCACACTTGGAAAAAGGTATGAAAACATAAAGAACAGGCAATGTAATAAAAGTAGGTAAGACCTCAGGCCTTGCACTTCTCAAATATTTACACATTCCTCTTTAGAACCATTTCTGACACTACATTTTATCCATTTTTCGTTTCTTTCCATATTTCAAGCTCTTTTTCTCTCATGCTTCTTTCTCCTATTGTCATCCTTAAAATGTTTTCATTTCTTTTTCAGTCCCTTTACTGTAGTGATTTGGCTTGCCTGTTGCCCTCTGGCTCTTCAATCTACAATTTCTCCCTCTGTTAAAGAGCATTCCTGGCAGTTATGTCTTATGAGTAATGACAGAATACACTTCTATCCAAGAATAACAATTTGGCAGGATAAGGGACCAAGAATTCATTTCTTTTTTTAAATTGCTCCCATGACGTACTGTGATATGTTATCAGACAGGCTGAAGGCATTACATTCAAACAGCTTTAAAATAAAAGGAAAAATTGATGAAAGTGTAAATGACGGAAGAAAATACAATAGCATGCCTATGTACATTCTTATTTAAAAAGTTTCAGCTCAGTGCCTCTCAATTTTTACCATTCAATTTTCTGACTAAAATGAGTTTTCCAACAGGCTCCTTATCCTCAAAACCTATTGAAAATACTTATTAGTTTGCTCTTAACTTGGTCTTCCTTCAGAAACCTATCACTGAAGAACTGATTTTGTCTCAGGTATTATCTGTTATAGGTATGAAAAAATGAAATGCAAAGTTCAACTGACTCCCAAAGGTTGCAGCCAGACAAAGTGACTAGTTGAGTACATGCACACCTCCTAAGATTTTTTTTCAGATTTAGATAGGGAATTTAGTTTCTTACAGATTGAAATCCTCACTCTTAATATTGCAGAACATGAACAACTTCTGGAAAGAATGGGAAAGTGTTATTCAGGGTTACTACTATGTGTTTCTTCCTACAAATAGTAAACTAGAAGTTATCTGTGTGATGCTATATAAATTCATAGAAAAAAAACCCACATTTTTTGGGGAGGAGATGAAGAAATTGACCCAAATTGGTTTAGTCTTTTGATTTTCAGCATCTGTCTGTGAATGTCTGATTTTTCACAAGCAGGAGGAACAGACAGAAGCAGAAGCAAAAAGGAGGAGAACAGTTTCAGGGAAGAAATAAATTGAATCTCATCCTCAGTCCTTAGTTAACATCTTTGACCCTTTTAACCAGAGGCTAGCCTATAGACACAAACCAAAATAAAAGCAAGTACAGTAACTCAACAATCAACCATGTATTCTAATCCTCTGCAGGTAGTCATGTCTTCAAAGCAAACCATAAAATACATGGGAACAAGCCAGCAATCTGTTCCCAAGAGTTTCATTTAACTTCTGGAAAATTTACTTCTTCGTGCTGTACAAATCCTAGGAATAAAACACAGCATAGTTTTGAGGCTGTTATATTAATCAGCTTTTCATTGATCCAATGAGATGTTATTTTAAAAGAAATACTGAAAATCTATGAAATATTAGCTAATTACATTGAATTGTGGGAGTACAAGCTGAAATTCAGGGAGGTGTAAAGAGGTAATGAAGGATAGGATATGAACATGGACAAGAAAAAACCTTTGACTGTAATAAATTGAAAGATCAAAAGCAGTGGATTATTTTTATCAGTTAATTTTAAATTTCAGAAGTCAAGTCTGTACAACACTGAAGGTGCAAGAAAAAGATGCATAAGTTTGCATTACCCCTACAGGTATCAAACACAAATTGGCTTCAGAGGTTTTAAATCTGCTTACTACTGATTGAATTCAGTCCTGCTTATTTAGGCTAAAGGCCATGCAGAAAATGTGTTTGATTTCTAATGCAACTGATTTAATTAGTGTGTTTAAATTAATTGCAGCATACCCTATTCAGAGCTTGCACTGCCTGTGAATGCAGAGCTGAGTGCAAATTTACTAATTCATACTATTATGAATGCGTTTCAAAGGGATTACCACTGTTTGTAAAAAATCTCAGAATCATAGTACATTTTATTTGGAGAGGATGTTTGAAGCTCATCACAGCTAACCTTCTCGCAAAGCAGGTCCAGTTGGATCACATTGCTCAGGGCTTTTCCAGGCAGGTTTGGAGTATCTCCAAGATGCAGTATCCACAGCCTCTAAGGGCAAGCTGTAGCCAGTGTCTGGCTGTATTCATGGTGCAATCTTTTCCCTTTAAATCTAACCGCTGTGTTTTGTTTTTTTTGTTTTTTTTTTTTTTTTTCCTCTTTTAATTTATGTCGTTTTGTTTTTGTTTTTTCACTGTGCCTTTCATAGGAAGCTAGCTCATCTTCTCCTTACCCTCCAAAAAAGTGTCAATAGTTCTTCTTTCGGCTTTCTCTGCTTAAGTCTGAATGAACTTTGTACTTTCTGATTTTTCCTTTGTCACTTTAATTCATGGAGACACCAGATAATATGTTTTTTAAATGACAAGTTAGCTGCATCATACTTAGGACTGTCAAGTAGTAACAAGTTTCTGATCAGTGTTTTGACAGTTATAATCAGTAAACATTTTTCGTGCTGTTTTAGGTGAATAAGTACTCCTCCCCACTCCGACAACTTGCTTGTGTCCCTTCAGTAGAACAAGACCATTTGACTCAGCACAACTCAAAAGACAGAACTTTCTAGAAATGAAGGGGGAAAAGAAGTGAGGAACAAGAGAGGAAAAATTCTACAGTTCTGCTAAGTGTTAGATCAACTGCTCGTGGGGCTGCATTATAATCTCTGGTGTGGGAGCAGTCAAAAGGAAAAAGAGACATTTTTAATATTTTCCTTTTTTCCTAAATCAATAAACAGTTGAGCTTAGTAAGCAAAAATAATAGTCAAATTTTGACTTACAGAGAGAATTCCTGCTGAAGGTTTACCTTCTACTGCTGCAATTTTGATTACATGTTCATAAAGCACTTATTAGGAAAAAAAAAATGGGCTGGAATCACCCAACTGGGATTCCTTCTGGATCACACCATGTAAATCAGAAAGACTTCCATTCACACTAGCTATGCTAAAATTCGCATTTATTTTAAATTATTATTGTGAAAACTGTTTATACACCCTTATTTTGAATAACAGTTATGGTCAAGGTTACTTAGTTTTCCAGGAAGAAGATTTTCTCCAACATAAGCGAAACTTTAAGGCTCAAGGGCTGTGGTTTTGTATCACTAAAATACCGATAAAAGCATCAGTCTTTAATGAAAGTGCTGAAGTAATCTTGCTTCTCAGAAAATTGGGACAAACCTCAGTGTTGTATTAATTGAGGATAGAGGTCTGACAGAATTTCTTTACTGAACAGTTTTGATGTAGTGAATGCATCCCACTTTCAGCTAACATTTGCATGACAGCAATCAAATTGTGCAAAAATAGTTCAGAGATAAATAATTTTACTTTCCACACACCTGACCAATCAGACCTTTGTACCAGTGGTATAACATTTTTTCAGGATCTTGAGAATTTCAGATAAAGGTCTAGTCCACAGTGATGATATGTTCATATTCTCAGTCATGTCATGCTGAAAAGTTTTAAAGTCATTTTTCTCTCAGCTAAGAGAAACAAGCAGCATGAGAGGCTGATGCTCTTTTCTCAGCTAGAACTGTGCTCTGTTGCTGCCTGTCAATTCTGAGATTCTCCATGACTGCTATATTACTCATCTCTATGGCCAGTTAGCTCAGGGCTGACACTTCTTCTTTTTTCTTTTTTTTTTTTTAACTTGTTTTACTACTGCTTTCACTTTAGTGTCCTTTCTTACTGCCCCTTGCTCCTTGTGTGTGGAATATCCTCCTAATATATGCTTACTCGGCTGCCTCTTTCTTTTTCTACAGTAAAGATATTATACATAAACAATAGTCCCTGAAGGCCCACAATCATAGAATCATAGAATGCGTAAGGTTGGAAGGGGCCTTAGAGGTCATCTAGTTCAACTCGCCTGCAAATGCAGAGTCACCTAGAGCACGTGGCACAGGGCTGCATGCAAGCGGATTTTAAAGATCTCCAAAGAAGGAGACTCCACAACCTCTCTGGGCAGCCTGTTCCAGTGCTCTGTCACCCTCACAGTAAAGAAATGCTTCCTGAAGTTCCTGTGGAACTTTCGATGCTTCAGTTTGAAGACATTTCCTCTAGTGCTATTGTTGTCCTCCAATCAGGGCCAATCCCTGATCATCCTGGTAGCCCTCCGCTGGACTCTCCCGCAGCTCCACATCCCTCTTGTACTGGAGAGCCCAGAATTAGACACAATACTCCAGATGTGGCCTCAAAAGGGCTACAGAGAGGGAAACGATCACCTCTCTCAACCTGCTAGAGACATTCTTCTTAATGCACCCCAGGATCCCATTGGCCTTGGCCACGAGGGCATACTGCTGCCTCATGGTCAACTTGTTGTCCACTATGATGCCCAGGTCCCTCTCTACAGAGCTGCACTGTAGAAGGTCAGTCCCCAGTCTGTCCTCTTGTCTGAGATTATTTCTCTTTATAAGATATATTAAGTAAACAAGTCTTCTGAAATACTGCACTTACTAAATTGGGAGGCTTTTTTTGCCTTCTGGAAAAGTTTGACCCACTGTAATTCTAAGGACTGCAGATGGTGGAAAAAGGTTGTTGAACAGATGAGTAAGCAAATCTACCTGTACTTTTCCTTTCCATCATAGATTTGGGAGTTATTAAGATAAATGACATATAAATGACAATGATTTCTATTACCATTCTGGCAAAAGGCTCAGCATTTTGCCGAGCTTTCTGGATCAGTGCTGTGCACCTCAATTTGGCCCTGTCTTGTAAATTCCTTCCTATAATTCAGTCTCCAATTACTTTCCTCTTCTGTTCTTATTTGTAGCAAAACCCTCTCTTGGAAATTTTATCTCTCCCCACATAGCTACAAGATCTACCAATAATGCCTAATAGCAACTAGACTTGAGTTTGCACAGACATGGCTCTCCTGCTGTTTTTCAGCAAACTTATGATTTGAGATTATCACAACCATTTGAAATCTTCCAAAACTAACAATTGAATGTTGAGAATGCACATATTCTTTAAAATATTTGTGCCAATATATGTTGCTTGTAGAAAATATCCTTCCAAGTAATTATCTTAATTAAAAAATGGCCTATATTAATAAAGCACTGATTGCAGCCAAGAATTACGTCATGTAGAAATTGATTTTTTCTGGTCAACTCATACATATATTGCTGTGTAAATATGAATAATTTCAGAGCTCCAGAGACTGTTCTTGAAGCTGTATGACAGTTTACAAATATGTACTAGCATTTTCAGTTTGCTATAACCTCTACCCATTCCTATTCTCTTCCATCTTTCCTCTTCAGTTTCACTTATCCATCTTTCAGTGAAATTCTTGCCATTCTTTCAAATTCCTCTTAAAATCTTTGCATTGTCATGGAAATATATTAGCTAATTTCAGAAAGGACCTCTAACTGTGGTGGACAGGCACAGACATATGGCAGACTCTTTCACAACTCTAACACACATCTATCCTGTCATCTAGGCATTTTGTTTCTGAATATATTTTTATCTCATTATCCAATCAATTAGTTAATGATCGGAGACTTGTATGATTAGCTGCAGTAGAGGGAGAAATGATTGATGAGAGATTTTTTTTTTGGTGCATTTTTTTTCAAGGAATGTAAACATAGATGTTTTCTCCATGCAAGAAATAGTCGATTTCTTTGCTTCCAAGTGACATATCTGAATCTTCCATCAGTTCTTAGTCCCAGAAGCTTTAATATTAGTCCCAGAAGCTCTGCTTATTTTTGAAATCTTTTATTTTCTCATGGTTTGCAGTTGATCTGCTCTCTCAAGTGTATTTGGATATTCAGCAATATTGTGTCCAATCTCCTGATCAGATCTTTTCATGACTCCATTGCTTTCAGTAGTATTTTCAGCTACTCTGTGAACAAGATTGCTCTTTTTGTTGACCTATCACATCCATTATCTGTAAGTAAACATGTTATTCCATATTAATTCACATCATGGAAACTGTTAACACCTTTCAACAGTATTTCAGCCATCTTATTACTCAGATAAAAAATTAACTTAGAATTAGCTTACTCAAAATGTCTGTTAAAATTAACTTATTCAAAATGTCTCTTTACCTGACCTCAGCCATGTGGTAATTTTTCCTCCTTTACCGTATTATTGAAACCTGTATAAAAAAGAGGATAGATTGAATGATTCATTCCACTTTAATACCTCCTGTGAAATTTTGCACTTCTATGGTAATATTTGTGAATAATTTATTTCAGCTTTCTTTGTGTCAACATCTAGCTACTGCTATTTTGACAGGTATTGAATTTCACTGGAAATTAAAATGAATTTGCACTACAAACATTTTTTATGTATCTCTGATAAATTAATCCACATACAGATATAAATTAATTTATTAAAAAAGATAAATTATTACCTGTGCTGATTAAATCCACATGGTTGAAGACTAACCAGAATTTAGCAGTTAACTGAAGTAGGTTTCACCAAGTACTCACCTCCTTCTTCCTCCTGCACCAGAATATGTTTTAGTTCTTCTAGTCAGGTTAATGTTTTTATTTGCCAGTTTTTATTAAAAAAAAAAGAGGTACGACTAACTACTCTGCATCATTAATGTAGCCTTAACCTAACCGAATACTGGTGCTCACTGGTCATCTATCACTAAAAATCTCCCAGGATTTTTTCATAACATAATAGGTCTATCATTTTTATTTCAATTATATCTTTTAGAATAATGGATGATGCTCTCATTCTTCATGTAGCTATCCTGTAAAGACCATTACATGTCCTCACTTGTTTTTTGGAGATTAGGATTTTTGTCCTCCTCCTTCCTTTAGCCATTTTATTTAATTCTATTATAGAACTTTTAGTTTTAAGGACAATTATTAGAAACAACTGTATGCAGACATGTTTACATTGTAAAAATCTTATATTCAATGGACCAAAAAAGTTACTTGTTTCATGTTACATATTAATAGAAAAAAGGTTCAAATTGATTTTTTGACTCTTCCCTTCATCTTTTAAGAATTTTTTTTTTCAAATAACTTTTTTTATGGTAATAGAATATTTACTTTCTAAATAAAAGTGATTTTTTTTGTCATGTAATACTTTCAATACCATCAGACAGAGTTTGTTCCAGTGACACTGTTCCAGTGCTCCAGTGGTCATTGTAGGTGCTAGGCTGTACAGTTGGATGCACCTTCTTCAGCAGAAATGCTCTGCAAAGCTATGGCGGTGTGGCAGATGCAGACAAGCAAGTGTCACAAATCATAGAGTGGTCTTACCAGGAATATAACAAGCTTTTTGGGGGGACAGACTAAGGGCACCTGCTGGTATACGGTAGGGACATAACTAATCTCACTATTGAAATATATGGACCTTTTACGCATAGCCAATGTTAATTTCCATTAGTTTTCTGTAGTGATTTGTGTGGTCCTGGGATGTGCTAGATGGACCCTATAATGGTTACAATAACAGTGCTCTAAGGAGCACTAAACAGAAAACTACATTGCAGCCATTTATGAGCATATTTGTGTTCTTACTATGTTACTATGGCAATCAACAAACTATTATGAGCACAGATTTGTCTGTAGGAGTTTTCGTCATGACCAGAAGGACATGCCCACCCACATTTTGTTCTGTTGTAGGTGTCAGCTGTGTGATTGAATGGCTGGGTTGACTAAAAGGACAGGCAATATGCTTACATACAACTGTTTGCTAATAGATAAGGATTGTCCCCACAAGTTGTCACTTGTTGATTCTTCTGGAGTAGTCACGCCTGAACTTAGGCAAGTCACCGCTTTGGGCAATGATTGCTTTGGGCAGTGTTAATAATAGCCTTAACAAGGATGAAAATACAGACCAGTTTGTTGGGGATCATTTGTAACAAGGCTTAGAGCAATGCAAATATGAAAAAAAATGCTTCATTGCTATCTTTTAGAGGGACATTCTTGTGTCTGAAGCTGAAGGGCAGCTGGCTTCTCCAGTTGAGTTAGTCAGTCTTTCTCAAAGCTATGATCATACCCATCAAGGTTTCTTGGCTAAGAGCTTTTTGAAAGAACTGTTACATGAAGCAGAAGGGATTTTCTACTACTTTAGTAGTTCCCCTTTTTTGGCCTCAGTGTAGTTCTTTAACCTCTCTACATTTATCCAAAAGATACTTCCCAAAGAAAGTGGAAAAGATAAAGTGTAAAAAGATACTTATTGACCTTATGCTGTCTCCTGTGTTTCCATCCCCAAACACAATGCCTTGCAATTGTTAATGTCTAGTTTGCCATCACAGTACAAACATATAATCATGCTCAACATGAATCCCAGTGCAATGGAGTTTAGGAGAACACGCATTAGGAAGTAGTCATTGCAACAGAGCAGTGGAGTGTGGTATAAAGTCATGTCATGTTGCTTTGTCACACATATTTTGGCAGATTTGGATGTTTTGGATAAGGCTTTATCTGCTTGCCATCACTTATTTGAAGCATACCAGAGGGAAAGTAAAGGTCAGGTGATCATCAAATTCTTCCACTCACATTTCAGTTGCCATGCTCTATAAGCTAGATAGATGCTCCATAAACTAGGAAAAAAAGGCAAGAAAGAGGACCTGAGTAACTACAGGCCGGTGAGCCTCACCTCCATCCCCAGAAAAGTGATGGAGCAGCTCATCCTGGCTGCTGTCTCTAGACACATGGAGGAGATGAAGGTGCTCAGGAG
>JAUBOD010000986.1:849409-904425 GCA_032353885.1 Nothura maculosa
TGGGATTGATGAGTGGACACAGAGGTGGATTAGGAATTGGCTCTGTGGCAGGATGCAGAGAGTGGTAGTCAATGGGGTAGAGTCTAGTTGGAGACCTGTACTGAGCGGTGTCCCCCAGGGGTCAGTCCTCGGTCCCATCTTCTGCTGTTCCTTCATCAATAAGAGAGTATGGCTGGATAGTAAGCTTTTGTGTACACAATGCTAAAATAACTATATATGTCTGAATTCTACGTATGGCTCTATTCACACCCTTTCCTATTGGCTGGATGATTCTGAAAGCCTAGAGTTACTAAAATAAATGACAAGGCATGCAACCTTAAGTGAAATGTAAAAAACAAGGCTTTTCTTGGCTATAACTGAGAAACTCATTTGTTGATATCTGAGAAGCTCATTTGTTGCAAATGATTAATGTAGAAAAAGAACATTATGAATTTAAACAATGAGTCACCAAGGTGATACTGACATGAGAAAAAAAGGTGAGTGTGTATCAAGAAAAAAATAGCCTACAGAGCAACAAAACCATAAATAGCATTTCAGAAGATGCTCATCTGCATTATTATGGCATTCTGTATTCAAAAATAATATATTTGAAGTGGAGTAGACACATAAATATACTAAAACATCCAAGGGGATGGAAAATGTTGAAGATTAAGAGTATAGCTGTTTAGAATCATAAAGCAAAGGCTTAGGAAGGACATGTTTTAATATATTGCAAAAGATTAAACATTTGTGACAAAATAAAAATGCCTATTAAAACTGTGTGCAGCAATAAAAGGTTATGAAATGTTAAAACAAAAATAAAAGAAACGCCTGGACAAAATGAAGGAATGTAAGTGGAGGGAAGGAACTATGAAGAGACTATAAATTTAAGATTTAATGTTTCATATAAAGTATTCTCAGGATAAAATTATTTTTGCAACTAACCTCTCCATTTGATTGTCTAATTGCAGCCCACCTGGAGCTCTAGTTTTTGGATTCTTCCTAACTACAACCATAGTCCAAACTGTACCAATGGACTCACGCCTACAACAAGACTCTAAGCCATAACTGCTTAAAAGGTTGTCAAGGGAGAATTCGTTGTCTTTCCTTCAGCAGTCAATCGTTAATCTACTTGAAATCAAGGTTTTTCTCTCTCTACTAACCTTAATTCTAGTCTTAACCCTTCTCATAGCAACACCAGCATTACTCCACTCCAATCATGATTGTTTCCCTCCTAAATACTAACCTTAGCTTTTAATGAGTCTTAGTCCAAGATGTGCAGTCATGAGACAAAAAAAGTCTCTGAAGAAGAACTAATTCTTCTTTAGAGACTCAATGCTTTCATCGGTTGCTCAAAAACCTGCATTCAGCTCTAGGCTTTTTTTCTCCTCCAACTCTAAGCATATTCTACCTATTAACATAACTGTAAGCATGAATATGAAGACACCAAGGGAGGAATACTAAGAAATAAATACATGAAGCAACAAAAGTTGGAGATTTCATGGCTGGAGAAGAGCTCTAATAAAAAGAATTGAGATAACCTGGAGGATGTATGGAAGAAGGACAACAAACTCATCATGAAATATTCTATGTCTTGGCAGTAGAGAAGATCAAAAAATGGGCTGTATTAACAGGACCATAGCTTAATTGGAGGAACTGAATAGCCCTCTTCACTCAGTTGTCATTAGGCCACATCTAGAATACTGAGCCCAGATTTTGTCTTCCCTATACAAGGAAGACATAGACAATCTGAAGTGAGATCAGCAGAATCCCTCAAATGGTCAGAGCCCTGTGCATTTGCCCTGTGAGGAAAGACTGAGGGAACTAGACTTCTTCAACCTGGACAAAAGGTGGCTTACAGACGATGTTTGCCATCTTTCCATACCTGAAAACCGATCAAGGAGAGAGAGATAGGCTCTTCTTTGTGGTGCACAGGAGGTCAGTGAGAGACAAAGGGTATAAGATGCAGCAAGAGAAGTTCTAAAAGCAAATGGAACATGTTGCTTAGGGTGGTTGAACAGTCTCTCTCCATTCTTGGCAGTTTCAGGAACAGACTGGATAAAGACATAAGCAACTTGCTCTGACTGTATTTCACTCAGCTGTGAGCAGGAATATGCTCCTGAGACATGTGAGGTCCTTTTCAGACTGCATTATCCCATGATTTTTTTAAAGCCCTTTTCCCTCAGTCTTTACAGCCACACTGCAACTGGAGCCCTAGAAAAGTGGTAGGGTGTGTCCTGTCTCAGGTAAAAGAATTATCAGGGCGGAGCTGTTTTTCCAGCCTGCCACTTTTTTTTGGAAGCCCTTCAGGAGCTGAACTCCAGCTAGAGCTTTCGTTTTTTATGTCTTGGTTGCTTATGATATCAGAGTTTTTTTCTAAATTCCCAGAATTATGTGCAAAACTTTTAGGAATGTTAATTCATCTGCGTGGCACAACTCAGGAAATAAGATAGATACAGCATAGTATACCTTCAGAGGTTTTACTGAGCACTGCTCTGTGCTCCTCTTTCAGGATGATGTCTGCAGACTTCAGTGCAAGTGAGAAGCAAAGTCCCGAGGCTACAGGATTATGTGGAGTAGGGTGTGGAAATTTTTAATCAAATGTGCTAGAGGACTATAGGATTGTTGCCTGTGACTTACAAAAAACAATTCAGGTCACCTTTATACTGTAGTGGTCTTTTGCAACACTATCAGAAATTTCAAAAATTATCAGTGCTTGAAGAGCAGTATTTTATCTCTCTCTGCTTCTCTGTTCTATTTCAAAGATAATTACTTAATACAACCACTATTTAGTTGGAGATAAATCCCACTTCCTGTTTTTGATATGAAGTACCACTGAGCAATTGGTTCCATTGTATTTGCAATTTATAAGGTGAAGAAAAAAAACCCTTAAGCCCCAGTCCACTAGGTTCATCCATCCATGAAAGCATCAGTGCTAACATAATTAAAAACTGTCACAGCAAATATAATCTAAAAGGCAACAACGCAGCTTTTAATTTTCTCCATTCATAGTAGATCTATTGACCTTAGTAATTCAAATGAGCTGCAGGCCCATCTCAGGTTTTATCAGTTATAAGAAATTTACCAAAAGATAGAATTTTATTTCCTGGTTTCCAGCACTTTATTGCTGAACTACCTTAGAAAAAAATAACCCCACAGGGGTCTTGTTTGAATATTCAACATTGCATTTTAATGTTAACACAAAGATGGTTTACAGTGTGTATTAAGAGCTGGAATGCTTATTTAAATCTCTTAGTACTGCTGAATCAGAGCCATTTTGTGACAGCATCTTTTGCTGCACATTTAGGTTCTCGTAACATCTTTAAAATGTATTATTAAAGATCTTTCAAGCAATGCACGTTCTGGTATAGGTAGGGAAAAAAATGTCCCACTTATTTGGGAAATCAAGATATTGAAAATTAAGTAAAGGGCAGCGTCAGAACACTTGAATGATTACGATGTCACATGTCTGCAAAAGACTCCAACTGAAGCAGAATGAATGGGAAATGCATTCATGCTAAATGGATGCTAAATAGCATCCATGTTAAATGGACTACTGAGCGCACACTGGGGAAATGAAACTACAGTTAGGAGGTTGTATACTGTGCTCCTAACATTTGTAGTGTTCCAAAAAACTGTGTCTATTTATTTTCTTTCTGCACTGCAAATACCAAATCAGGAAGAAGGTTGGTATGAGAGGAGAGAAAGGATTTTGAAGAACATGTTACCAATGTGTATGTATGAAAGATTATTTCAGTGGAGACTGTGGAGTGCCTTGCTCATTTGCTACACCCCTAGTGTCTGGGGGTCAAGGAAGGAAAGGTCTGAACACACTGTTCAGCTATCTATCTCTTGCATTAACTCCCACCTAGTCTATTTTACAGTAGAAATGCACCCACACAGCAGATAATAACCTGCACTTAGTCGATTGTCTTCCTAGTATTGTTCTAAATAGTGCAGAACAGTCAAGACTTCATGGACAGAAGGAGGTACTGAATAATATTATTCTTCTGCTTTGTAGGGGCCGGATTCTTACTCTTACAATGCAGCAAATTCAGTTCAACACAAGTGAAATGAAATGTCGCTTGAATTATGAGATTGCAGCAAAACAAAATTTGTTCCACTGATCAATGACTGCTTTAATCAATTATAGCTACTAAGTTTTGTTACTTATGCTCTCTCTAGTAGAGATCCTAAAATATTTCTGACAGGAGTGCATATACCAGAGAAAATAAGTGGGCTACACTAGCTTACCACTGTTCTGCATTACAGGATATGAAAATAGTTGTTTTGTTTCCCTGGCTTCTCTTATCTGTTACCATTTCAATTGCATCTCGCCCTTGCTACATACATTGTTGTTATAGTATGAAGACAATAAAGCTCTTCATAAACTTTTTGCAGTAGGTTAAATTACTCCTTATTGATTATGTCTGTGATAGGAGACCCAGCACTGCTTCCCAGATGTATAACTGGGTATTCCATAAATATACCCGCAGGATAGCAGTTAGTCATGCATCACTTCCCTTTGCCCACAGTATCATGAAAATATATGCAACAGTACATATACGTTTAAATCTATATGCATGTATATGTTTATAACATTTACATAGCATGAAAATACATAGCTATGAAGTAAAATTGGCTAAAGTTAGATTGCTATAACTGATATTTTTACACACAGAACCAAAATTTATTTCATTTCCTTTATTTTTTTTTTATTTTTTTCACATTGTTACCTCCCCTTACAAATCACATTAAAAATGTCTTTGAGGTTTGCGCCCGAGGGCAGTGGTGCTATCTACAGAGGCCTAATTTTTGCCAGAGATCTTCTCTGGAGTTCAAGCAAATAATTTATGACACACATTTTCTGAGCTGAAATACTTTGCCTGTGTTACCTAACCTTGCTTGCAGGGAGAAGGAATGGGCACAAAGCCACTCATTCCCCTTCTTCTTGAATCCGTGAACTTCATGTGCTTTAAATGAAGTGAATATGCCATATGACCTTTAAAAAAGCAAATGAAACAAGGTTACATTAAGGACAAGAGCATCTTCTCTCATGAATTCTGTCTGCTCTGGCAGGAGAAAGACAGCTCATGGACTGAGTTCAGATGCCAACATCAAGGAACAGAGGACAATTTGAGATGCTCTAGAGTATCCTCCATTGCCAGCAGCTGCTGATCCATGGGTCTGTCACAGGTTCTCCGTAACTATTTTGCTCAGTCCGTCAAGCACCTCTCATCTATGCCAGAGGTAAGTATGTTACCAGTAATTTCAGGGTTAATAATCTGTGTTAGCTTTTCTGTCATGCACTTGTTCTTTTCTGTTGTGGTAGAGGAACACTAGCATTATGTGAAAAGACAGAAATGTCCCTCAGAAATCCCTTAAGATAGGACCTGTCCATTTCTCCTAATTACTCCTGAATAAATTTCTCCAAAATATGATCTTCTAGATGGAGCAATATTCCTACATGGAGTGGTCACTAGGCAGGGTTGGTGTTTCGTAGTTTTCCAACTTTTAGAAATAAGAATAAACTTCCACATCTCTGGAAAAGACTACCTAAATTTATATCATCTGAGGACCTACGTGGCAGCATTCATATTCAAATGACCTCAAAACAACCAGGAATACAAATGAAAATGCTCTAGGAAGAGCAGTTAAAGATTGTTCTCTCAGCCCTCTAATTTACTTGGAGATTTCTCTTTGAAAATATGCCTGTATACAGCTGGCAATTTTGAATGTTTCACTGAGGAATCACCTTTTCTCTTCCTCATCTTTTGTTGCTTTGTAGTTTAAGCAGCTCTTCAGAAGAGATTTCAGACTCACACAAAATCAGACTGCTCAAGGAGGTATCCTTTTGGCTTAGTCCACAAGCAAACTGAGCCAATTTTTGCTTTTTAATTCAGTGCTGTACAATGTTTGTTCCTGAATTCCCCCGCTACCCCTCCCCACTCCTCCAAAAAACCTAGAAATTTTAGACAAAGAAACAGAATTGTACTTAAAAAGAGATGACTGACAAAAACACTTTGCTATTGACAGAACTGTACTGCATAAGGAGGTGATTGACAGCAGCATTCACATCAGGTGCTTTCGGATCAGGAATGTTAGGGTAAACAATACAAGCACAGAAAATTAGCATGCGTAGGATGAGGCAGAACATCTAAGGAATAACACAGTTAAACATGAATTTGTTTTCTGATTCTAAAACATGTGATGGGTCTTGCCTCCTTTCCTCTAGGGAAAACGATCACTACATATAGACATGCATAGAATTCTGACTGTTTCTGTCATCAGTCTTAAGATTTCCTAAGTTTTATATCCTTTAAGGATCCCCTACGCCTTGAAGGTTCCCCTATCCTGTATGGTCAATGATGATCTGAAATTCTTGCTATGCAGTAGTCAAGGAAACTAGATGACAAAAAACGATGACATGTGCATGGTCCAAAGATTCTCTTCATCATTCTGAGATTGTATAAGGGTACTAATATTAGGTATTAATGTGTCTGGGAGTTTCTTACATTTTCTGTTATTACTTGCTTAGCCTTTTTTTTTTCACGTGACATCCACTTGAGAGAATAAATCAGCACAGTTGTTAGACCAGCTGCACCAGTTTCTACCTCTTCCTTTCTTCTTTTTTAATTCATTTTTGATCTCTCAAATCCAACATGATGTGAGAGAGAGGCTATAGAGAAGCTCCATCAAGCTCCATATGTGTTTCTATTGCCATTACAGTCACAGACACATTGTTGTCGCAACTTACAGGTCTGGATTGATGCCAGCTAAATATAGCTTTAATAGGATCACTCTCTCTGGTGACTTAGGAGGCTTAACTGCCATATGGTCTCTTCAGGCTTCTTTTCTATAAGTACTGTGGAAGTGAATTTTTCTGCCAAGAGTTGTAGAAGCAGGGATCAGGAATAAATGTTAACAATGAAGGGATGGAAATATAGGATGTCAGGCAGATTTATAGGTTAGCAGAGAGACATTGATATTGAATCATAGAATCACAGAAATGTAGAATCACAGCATGGTTAAGCTTGGAAGGGACCTCTAGAGATCATCTAGTCCAAACTCCCTGCTCAAGCAGGGACACTTGGAGCATGTGGCACAGGATGGCATCCAGGTGGGTTTTGAAGACTTCCAGAGAGAAGCAGACTCCACAGACTCCCTGGGCAGCCTGTTCCAGGGCTCTGTCACCCTCACAGTGAAGAAGTTCTTCCTCACATGGAGATGGAACTGCCTGTGTTTCAACCTATAGCCATTGCCCCTTGTCCTGTCACTGACCACCACTGAGAAGAGTTTGGCCTCTTCCTCCCTAAATTTACCCTTCAGGTATTTATACATATTGATCATATACCCTCTCAACCTTCTTTTCTCAAGAGAGAAAGTTCAAGAGATCTTCTCAAGAGAGAAGATACTCAAGAAAGAAGGTTCTTCATTCATCGTGAAGACGAAGTCCTAGCAAATATAGCAGCAAATAAAGATGTGGACACTGCAGTTAACTATTCTTCAGCAGATTCCCCTCCTAATATGACAGTGTGGAGAAGTTCTCAATCAGGAATGTATCTATCAACAGTTTATTTACTTACAATTCTACAGTGTTTTCCAAACCCCTAACCAGTAAATTGTTTAATGTAAAGCAGATGAGTGTGTGAAAAGCAGCAAAGAGTGTTCAGACAGCAGGCTCTGTCAATTCCCACAGGAGTGCTGGGGAAAATAGTCCTGGCAAGGACTAAGAGTGTCCTCATGGAAGTAGCTATTGACTTTTCAGCACATCCTTGAATTGATAATTAAACCAAGCAAGATGAAGAACAATATAAGTGGTATTAAAATGTAATCAGGGAGTGATAAATTCAAATGTCAATAGTTTAATTAGTGCTATTCTTTCATGAGAGACAGCAAATAAAATGAACTGAAAGATTACAGTCTAAGACCAAGTCTACATTTCAGGACTGATTACTGCATGGCAAAACCCTTCTGAAAAAAAAGTCACATTGTACTTTCAGAGCTGTGCTTCCACCACCATTGCTGTTTCTTCACAGGGGAAGCAGATTTACTCTACAAATTCTGAACATAGAAGTTCAGAGGCTACTGGAGAACATGGCTGACAATTTCTTTTATCACTTAATACTTATGGCATAGATTTAACCTAAAGAAACCAAGGCCCTCTGTTTTAAATTGTTGCTGTTTAAAGTCAGTACTTGTACATCAGAGGTTTTGCTTACTGATGTCTAAAATGAGAAAGGTAGTGCCCAGAAAAAGAGATTTTTCCTCATTGAGACAGATACATCATCCTTTCAAGTGGTATTAGCTTTGCCAATGAGCAGAGTCCTCCATTAGGATGGATCTTCATACGGGGGGTTGCTGGCATAGCATCTGAAACACAGCATGCAGTCAGTTCACACCCTGTATGATGGCCATGTTTAATATAGCTAAAGCCTCAATCAGCACAACTTGAGGATCATAAGCTGAATGGATGCTAGAAGCTCTTACAAGCATAGCCAGAGTTGGCTACAACAGCATCCTCCCCAATGAATTTGGTTAGTTATACCACTAAATGACTTATGTAGATCTGTCAAAGGCAGAGATTTTTTGAGGGGGGGAGGGATTTGGTTGGTTCACTGGTTGAGAGCTTTTTTTGGGTGTGGAAGGAAGGAAGATTGAGGTGTATGGTTAGAAAACCTGTACTGCTGCTCCTCACTGCATCTCCACGAGAGGGCTCTGCTGGCAAGCCTACATGGGCACAGCTGGGGCCTGAGCTGCCTCCCACACAGGCCTCCATTCTCTGGGAGAATCAAGAACAGAAAAATGGTGCCTCTAAGCCAGTCATAACCCCTAGTATTAGTTAAGAAAAAAAATACGCAATAATCAAATATTCACCATTTTTTCAGCCAACAATGATAGTTACAAAGGTCAAGACCTTTCTTTGACCCTGTCAGGAGTCTGTTTTATAGGATAAGGGCCAAAGTTTGAAGTGTTAATGTAAAAAAAGGCATCTTGAAGTTCATAGGTTATGTTCTCAAGTATTTAGTTTCATATATTAGATCCAAGAGCCTTTTTTTTCATCCTTCTTAGAATGTATCTAAACCTAATCCTCTACTTTGCTAGTTTTTCTCAGCACTATAAATCCATATGAACTGCATGTATTTCTAATACTGCAATATTTACCTGCTTCTCATGAACATCAACAAGGTGAGTTTATTTTCTTTCCTGTTTGCCACTGACCCTGTATTTACTCACAGCACATACAAAAAATGAACAAGCTATGTGTGTATGCCAAGCATAGGTGAAATCAGCCCATGGCTTTCACAAGGGTACTGGACATAAAATCTCTCTGCACAGAGCACTGAGTGATGACACTTCTGAAACAGAAGTTGACTGTGATGTGCACAGCATCAGGAAAACAGAACTAGGTCATCCTCATATTGGAAAATGAATCATGTTTTCCACCAAAGAAAGTGATTGCACTTGGAGAAAGAAAGTGTTAGAATGTTATTAGGTTTACTACTGAACATTACTATTGAATATTTACAGATGGTTTGCATGCATTAGGCTGAATATACGACAATTCCTTTCTTATTCTTGTGTATATACTAAATATTGTCTCACCCTGCAGACTGTGTTTTCAAGAGATTATAGAAAAAAAACAGTTCCAGTATGGCAAGGCTAAAAAGCCCTTAGTAAATGTAGCTTATGAGTTTGAGTCCTCTCCAGTTTTATTTGGAACTTAGGGACATCAGCATTTGCACATGAATCATAAGAGTCTGACCCATGAATATCTGGGCTTGTTATCCTCACTGGACCGTGAGCAAACTGGGTCTGCTATATCTGTGCTTTCACTCCTCACACTGCAGTATGAATGTAGCCAAGGAATGTCTCTTTTATTTTATACATGCAGGGAACAAAATCATTTGTGCTTGTCTGTGTCTTCCACTCAATGACTGCAGTGCACTATGATCTACCTTTGAAGACTATTCATAAATTTTAGCTGGTTCAAAATACAAAAGGTAGCTGACATCTCTTTTCTCACCAGATCTCTAATGAAGTGTACTAATATTGCTCAGAATGTACTGGCTTCCAGTTAATTTCTAGCTTGATGTATCAGCTTAAGCTCATGAACGGATACAGGATTTTATTCTCAGTTGTTTAGCATTTGTTGCTAAGCTGTGATGTTGCTATGATGCAGCTTGTTTTGACATCTGTGGTACCACATTAGCTCTTGAAAGGAGAATTTTTGTATTAGCCCAAATATATAATAGTATAAAAGTCTCTCAAATTTTCTTCAACTTCTGTAACATCTCCCTCCTCACATACACCCCAGACATGACCTTACACATCTTCCTCACAACCACTGAACTACAGAGTTCATCTGGGAGGCCTAGCTGAACCCCACATTAGTCGAAACTTCTGAATGTAGGTTGAATGGTGTCCCTTCCTCAGGGAAGGGCATTTGACTAGATTTGCCTTAACCATTGAGAAGCAACCATTGAGGAGCTCTTAATTTCCAGGTCATGTTGATGCACCTTCCACTTCCTTTGGCTTCTGTGTAAGGTGGTTGATGGAAAAGAGCAGCACTTTCCACAAAGACATACAATTTTTATTGTTTGGTTTCTTAAATGGTATATTGCACATTCCAGTTTGATTGAATTTTAATGTATGCTTTGGCCCAAGTGCCAAGAGGCATAATTTAATGAACTGGAAAATAAAATTATTAACTGTCAGCAGGACTGGTTAGAGGATGGAATGTATAGCCACTCTCAAGGCTGCTGCATTTTTAAAGGCTCCACAGGATTTTAGTTACATGAGTTCTGCTGGTGTCCTAACAAATCCAGTGCCTTTATCTCTTACTGACAAGCCAGTGATTGCAGGAGTGCAGTCACTACAATTAGGAATATACATAATATGGAAAAGGTAGTTCATGAAAACTTTTTAATAAAATCTAGCTAGAACACACTAAAATCTTGGTAATAAGTCCAAAAGAGAGAACCAGATGCTTTTTTTTTTCACTTTACATCATCATTCCAGCATCTAGACACTTGGTAAAAATGAGTCCAGCCAAGGTATCTCTCAGTTTTCCTGTATGTATTGTTACTCCATATGTAAAGGTGTATTTTTAGTTGTGAATAACCTGCCTTGGTGTCCATATAATTTATTTTGAAAGTGAAAGAGAAAAGTAAGATAAAAAAATGTGCCAGCAGCCATTACAAATAGATATCCACTTCTGAGTGTGCTGTCTGTGGCGTTTCAGACCCACTACTGATCCAAACTGAAGCTTTTTTAGACAAAAATATGGGCCATGACAAACATTAAGGTGTGACTAAATTCCCCATATTTCTTTCTTTGAAATTCTAGGTAAGAACTGAGACATTCACCTCAGCCGTGACCCTCATCCTCAAAACCCAATAAAACTATTTTGTTTTTTTGCTTCAGACTTCAGATGTCCAACAGCTTTCTGCAACAAGGTGAGAAGGACTTCCCTCTGGAAGTCTTGCTTATTTCCTAGACACAGCATGCCTACCCCTGAAAATATGATCTCTGTAGCACGGCACATAGATTTTTGTCTATTATTTGAAATTCCTAGGATAATTCTGCTATGGGTGCTGCTACAGAATGCAGCATTGAAAAATGTGTTGCATTGTTTTAATGATTTGCTCCTCATATTCTTCTGCACTTAATTAGATTCAGATCAAATGAAATCATAAGTACCTAGGGATAAAGAGAAGCTCTTAAAAGGCAATTGGCTCAGACAATGCAAGCCTGTAAGGGATGTTTCAAGCAGATGCAGTGATTAATTGGTTATTTGAACTTCATGTGCTGAGCTGTTCTGACAGGACAGGTATTTTCATGCCAACTGGCTGACTCGATTGCAAAAACATTTTTTTGTGTTAGAAGGGTGCAGTAACAAAGAGATAGCCATTTTGTGTGCAAATCGGCAGTCAGCATCGTATTTTGAAGGTTTAGAGTAGGCCAAGGATTGTCTAAGAAAGGAGGAAGCGGAGTTGTTAGGAATGGTATGGCAAGAATAAAATATTTAGCTGTAAAGGTAGACATCAGTATCTTAGAAATAACTAGTGGGAAATGTAGGTTCTTCTGCATAATGATGGTAAAATTTTGGAAAATATGCACTCACCTGCAAGTGCAATGATACAAGAGAACAAAAGTAAAAAAGGAGCAAAGTCAAGATTCATCAAGACCTATGTTAGCAACAAGAAACTATGTTTTTCATGAGGTTAGCTGTATTAGGATAAACTCCTGAAAGGTCAGTCTGGTCCATTTCTATTCTGATCACCAATTCACTGAAAGGAGATTCTATGCCCTATTGATTCCATAGAGCCTCAAGATGTAAACTATCAGCCTTTGTTTCATATACTAACATCTTTAGTGAAATGAATAATGTCACAATTTGGTCTCTTGAATATAACAACCATTTGCCATTTCGCTGCTTACAGATACTGCCTTCTGCCTTCCTGATTCTAGTCATATTCTGAGAATAAAGTTAATCCCTTCAATTTAGTAATTAACAGTCCGCTCTGAATTCGATTGGGGCTCCAATATTGTGACTACTTTGTACAGCAAACTGTCCAGTAACTTTGGCCTCTTTCCATCACTTTTCTACTATCACTTCTCATGGAATCAGACACGACACTGGGCATTTTTATTCCCATAATCTTTTCCTGCTGTCTTTATTGTTATCTCTTTCTTCCCATTTTGTTTTCTCTTTCCTTTTTTTCTTTTCCCTACTGCCTTTCTTCTGTGTAGACATATGCACAGTTATCCTAACATAGCTTTTTTTCTACCCTTACCCTATATTATTTAGATATTTATTTTATCAAAATAAAAACACAAGTATACACAAAACATGAAATAATAGTGTTTCTTAACACATTAATGAATTATGTTTTAGGATTCTTTGCCTTTCTTCTTTTTATTCTTTCAATTTTTGGCTTGAGCTATTATGAGAAACAAGCCACATAAATACTTTTGAGTAGTGACTGCACCCTGTATAACACCTAATACCCTTTCAGATGCTAAATAAAATCCATAAATGGTTAAAATATTTTCCTTAACTCAGTGATATAAGTGCTTAGCATGCATACTTGGTCTTTTATTTTTATTCTAGGCAATTGGCTGTGAACTGAGAGCAGCTCTGACAACATATGGTATTAGTCAGCTTGCATCAGTCAAAGGACTGCTATTAGTGTGTTTATCACTTGTTTACATGGATGAAAATTCAGGCAACAATTATTTCTCTACAGTCTCTAACTGGCAATAGAAGACTTCTACACTCACAATTACATTCTTGATTTGTGGGAGGAAAGAGCTGAACAAAAGCTTGTCAGATGCAACTGCTGCTCAAGTTGCATACTACGTTTCTCTGTAAACAAGAGTAGTGCTTTGAATTTTCCTGTTTTCACCATAAAATTTAATCATCTAGCATACTGTGATGCTCAGTGACAAGCTATAGGAGTGCTGGAGTCACCAGACCCTCCTCAGAGTTGCTTTGCTGCTCTCACAGAACTCATGTTCTGTATCATGGTGTCCATGCTCAGCACCTCTGCCCACAGCTTGGTGATTAGCAAACTCTTCCAGTATGTTTGAGCATGAATTGTGGACCAGCAGGGATAGAGGAGGCTGAAAGGGACAACAGAGATGGTTCGGCATTGCAGTTTCTAATAGATACTGAAGAGAGGCACAGCTTCAAATGTAGCTTTTCCTTTGTATTTTCTGATGATATCCATCTGCTTGGCATCAGCTAATCTTGACTTTAGGCCACTAAATCTTCCATTCATTGTACATGAAATTCAGCCAGGATTATCAAATGCTTCCCAAAGAATTAGGAGCCTAAGTATCAGTACAGTATCAGTAAAATTAGAGTTCTTCTTTGAAGCTAGTCTGTAGTTTTGTGACTGGAAAAAGTAGACATTGCCTTATACTGCACAGAGGTTAAGGTCTTTTCAAACTGAATCTTTGCCAGCTAGTAATGGCTTATTATAATTATTATTTAATTAAAAACATTTTAGATGTTGGAAGAAAGCAACAAGCTTGATTTTTTATTTTATAGCACACTCTTAGAAGAGCAAACGTGTAAAGGATGCTTGGATGCAAGATTACATTTAACGCATGACCTTCACATCATTATTAATAATACTACATTATTAAAAGTGAATCAGTCTGAAAAAATATATTTTTCACTGTTGCTGCTGGCAAAGCTTTTGTGTTTTACTCATCTCTAATGACAAGCAGAGACCTTCAGGTTATCTTTTTGTTTCAGTCCAGTCTTGCATTTCACTTTGCAGACATCATCAAATTGTAGCAAGCACTAGCTGAAGGGAATGTGGTTAAACTTTTTCACTGATTTTTTTAATCCAATAAAAATGTATTGCTAAGTTGGGAGAAGAGATCACCAGAGCTTTTAATGCAAAACTACATTACAAAACTTTTCAGTCACGCAGTAATTCCACGAGCACATCAAGAGAGCATAAGCCTCTTGTGATACCAAACATGACTGCCTGTTTCTCAGCATCCATCACCTTGCATGACTGTGGGGTACACAGGGTCAAGGAACCAGTCTGATTAGAGCTCAACTAGCTTGACAGCTAGAAAAGAAAACAAACTATCTTCCCAGCTCATGCCCACACCCTCCCAGAAAGGAAAGCAAAACAAGAACGAAATGGCCTACACAAAACTCCAGTTAGTTTTAATTTAGGTCAGTTCTCAAACCATTTGGCAAATATGGAGTGTGTTTTGAGTCTAGGTTCAGACACTTGAATGTATTGGTCTCCTGTGTTAGAATCTAAAGGTGAGCCCCTTAAATGGCATCTGAACTTCCATTAAAGTCAATAGAGAGCTAGGCAATAATTCAGTAGATGCCTGATAAGACCTCAGACGCCATAAGATACATAAGATGGAGCTTCTATGTATGACACAGAATCTAAGGGAGAACTATGCCCTTCAGGAAAGGTAGCTGGAGGACAGATGGGTTGTCTAAGGAATCTTGCATGACGTTAGATGTTTATGGTTAGGCAACTGCATATAATGTAGATGTTTAAAAAATGAAGCTGTCAATCTTAGACTGAATCCTACCCCTGAACTGTCTTAGATTTGAACAGAATCCCACTCACAAACATCCTCACAAGCAAGAGGAAGAAGCAAGAGGGCAGTTCAAAGCTGGTTTTGCTCAAAGGCAGAAGGAGTAAATGCTGCCTTTTACAGAATCATAGAATGGTTGAGGTTGGAAGGGATCTCTAGAGATCATCTAGTCTAACCCTCCATGCTCAAGCAGGGGCACCTAGAGCAGGTTACACAGGATTGTATCCAGGCAAGTTTTGAAGATCTCCAAACAACTTATCTAGGCAGCTTGTTCCAGGGCTCTGTTACCTGCACAGGAAAGAACTTCTTCCTCACATATAGATAGAACTTCTATATTTCTATTGTATCCCTTACGCCTTTCCCTGTTGCTGCTCACAAGCACTCGGCCCCTCCTCTTTACATTCTCCTTTTCCCTCCTCTCAGGTATTTGTACATGTTCTGTTTGTTATTCAGAGATCTTCAGATAGTAGTACTCATTTACCCTTTTAAAACATTAAGATATCCAAGATATTTTAGCTGAAAATATAAACCCAACAGTTTTAATTTTATACTAGACACAAAGATAGAAGGAGACTTCTGCAGCCACACTAAGCTCCAGTGTCATCAAGTGGATTAAAATGTTCTTATATACTAAAAAAAAGGCTTTTTATAATTAACTATTATTGATATGGGCAAAATACATAACAATAACCTTTTGCTTTTAGAACAGACTAGTCTGTAAATTCTTGAATGCTGCAAAATCCTCTGAGGACAGAGACCTAATCCGAACTACATCCCACCAAGTTCTCTTGACTTGCAATCTCTATCTCAATTAATATTATGTGACTCTGGAACATATTTTCTATAATTAATTCTGCTTCCTTTCTTTACAGAGCTTCTGACTCAAAATGCCTTAGGATTCATCCTGTACTAGGCATGGCTCCATCAGAAAGTAGGCTGTCTGACAGTGGCAATGAACTCGAAGGACAGAGACAGAATCACAGAATCAGAATGGTTAAAGTTGGAAGGGACCTCTAGAGATCATCTAGTCCAATCCTCCTGCTCCAGCAGGCACACCTAGAGCATGTGGCTTAGGGTCACATACAGGTGGTTTTTGAAGACCTCCAGAGAGAAGGAGAATCCACAACCTCCCTGGGCAGCCTATTTCAGTGCTTTATCACCCTCACATTGAAGAAGTTATTCCTCACATGGAGATGGATCTTCCTGTGTTTCAACTTAACACCCATTGCCCCTTGTCCTATCATTGACCCCCACTGAGAAGAGTTTGGCTCCATCCTCTTTATATTCTCCCTTCAGGTATTTATACTTACTGACAATATTCTCTCTCAACCTTCTTATCTCGAGACTAAACAGGCCCAGATCACCCGCTCAGCTTTACCTATATGAGAGATGCTCCAGACCCTTTTTCATCATTGTTGATCTACACTGGACCCCCTCTAGAAGCTCCACATCCCTCTTGTGCTGGAGGACTCAGAACTGCATGCAATACTCCAGACAGGAAGAAAGTGGGGAAAAAAATTATTCTGACCTTTTTGTCTGGGTTCCTAGGTATTGTGCAGCACTGAATCCCACAGATTCAAAAGAGGAAGTCCTAATCTCCTTCATGGGCCTTTTAGGTTTATAGAAGAATCCTATGAGAACACCATTATAAAAGAATATCCAATTCTCTGATTTCTTATCTTTAATCATCGGAATATTGGGCTCTGTATTTATTCATAATAAAGTATCATGCCACATTTTTCTGACATATTTTTCTGTCTTATCTCTTTCCCATTTATTTTGATTACACTGATTCTCAAACAGAAAATGATATTTAGGCCATGGAGCATAAATTTTAGAGCCTTGGAGCCTTGCAACTTTTCCACAAAAAGGGAAGAAGATCACATATCCTAAAGAGGGAAATTATTTAGTTATTACTTTGTGGCTTGATTCTTGGTTCTTCTTGATTCCTCTTTGTCCAGGAATCAATCTTCCAATACTGTTTTATTGACAGTGCTTCCTCTGTTAGCATCTCTGATACTCTATCCCATTGTCTGGAACAAGTTCTCTCCAAAACAGTCACAATTTCTAATGTACTAAAATGACAAAACTTCAAATATGTCTAATTAAAACAGAAAAATGAAAAGTGACACTGATTGCAAGATCCTGCAGCCAAATATACGTATAAGCTTAGGAGAGTAAGGATGAGAAGTTTAATTCCCATCAAACTACAGTTTCGACACATTTATTTTTTCCTTTTGATCTGAATTCTTCATCTGTTCTTCCATATAAATATAGATGAAAACAGAGCTGAATATTTCATTTCTAAAGTAAGTAAGCAAGCATTCACATATCCCCCTGCTCAATCAGGATTTCACTGAACGTCTTCTTAGGCTTAAGATAGTGGAAGAACCATTCATTCATACCTTATTGTCATCTAAACATTCTTGCTCCCTCCTCAGGGTAAGTAAGTAATGCTAAGTATCGCTTACCGTTTTTTTTTCTCATATCAGTCCTCAGAACAGAAACTTTAAAAGAAAAATGTTCAGGAAACTAAATCCTCCTCTCAATTATCAACTTTTCCTGCCCACTCCCCCAATAAACACCATTTCAGGTAGCAATATTCACATATCTGAGGACCAAAAAACAAAACACACACACACAAAAAAACCCCTTTAATTTCAAGAAAGGCTTCATGCTAATCCATGAAACTTTTTCATTGGCTGTACTACTGAAGCATTAGCAGAACAAGCAGGAAATTCACAACTTAAATTCTGACATGTTGAAGGAAACCTTCACTGCTGTTGAAGTAACTTGTGGCCAACACTATGATAACTTTGCTCATATAGCAAACATTCACCAAGCATAATAATCAAGTTGCAAATCAAGATGTATATTTGAAGTAATATTTTGGAAGTCCACATAAGTAAAATAAAATATGCAAATTAGCTAATATGCTGCATGAAATATGAAGTTATATCTTCACCATAAAGAGATTTATCCCTTCTGCCTGAGCAGTCAGACCATTTGCATTTGTGCTTTCTTTACCATTTGAGAACTTCCTTTAGCTTAGGGATTCTGAAAGAGATCTCACAAGGACTCATAAAAAAGAAGAAAAAAAGAGAAAGCTTTTTGGTTTTGATTTTGTTTGTAATGATGGCTGAGCATCATTAAGGATGATAGTTCTGCTGAAGGCTGTATAATGGTTCAATATTTATTTTATCAAAAGAAATCCAGTTCTTTTGAGAAAAGACTGATTATCTTCAGTCCATCCAATTAGACCAAGGATATAACTGATATAACATTTTTTGTAGAGTTTTAATATTACAGGTACAGCCACAATACTTTATATTTCTAAGCAGATAGCCCACAAGAAAATGCAAAGAACCAACTTACTCAGATTTAGGAAAGAGATGTGAAGTAAATGGTAAAGGAAAGTCCAAAGGTAATATAAATGCACATTTAAGATATTTTTTCGGGTATAACTTTGATTTCAATAGCTTCTAAATTGTTACTTGGTCTTATTTATTGCTGGCCAAATGTAGTTCATGGAATAATCACTGAAATCAGTTTACAGTATCTCAGTTAGCTAAATTCACCTAAATGACAGTTGTCTTTGCAAGCAAAGCTAATTAAAATGAAAGAATGCTGACAGCATAGCCATGGTCCTGCGCCAAGTACCTAGTTCTGATTTGCAGCAGAACGTTGGAGCTGGTCTGAGATTTCACATGTATCTACAGAGAGAAAACAGATAAAACTAAAGTTAAAAAAAGAAAGACAAAGGTCTTTTTTGAAGCTTTTCCATTTTCATTACTGTGTTTTTGTGTATCTATGGAAAGAAACAAGTTGCAAAAAAACAAACAAACACTTTGAAAACAATGCTATGACCTATGTTTTTTCCATGAAAGAAATCAAATCTGTTAGGTAGATGGATTGGTAGCACAGATTTAGGATTTGAGAGAAGTAAATTCTCATCTGGTCATGGCATAGCAGAAATTAGCTATGAAACAACATATGAAATAGCTTATTTTGCAATACATGTGATAATCAAACATTCTGTGATTGTGGTAAATAAGGTAAGTCAGGTGACATATTCCAATAGAAGGCAAGTTATGTTTTTCCAGGGAAATATTTTTATATTGTTTTATGTATGGCTTTAAAAAAAAGTCAAAAATATTTTCTACAAAACTACTTTTTTTTGCCCTCCTTTTATCTTCATTTTCCACCTTTCTAAGCTCCTTTCTATTAAGATGGGGAAGATAAAGGACTCTCAAAACTGTCATGGCTTGGCTAAACTTAGCTGTGACAATTACAACACAGAAGCTCCCTGGTATATGCTATGCAGATGGTGTGCATCGCTCTGATTAACAGCCAGTTAATCTCAGAGATATGTAGCTGAATAGAAAGTGAAAGGCTCAAGCAACTGTTTGGACAGCACAGGCTATAAATGGATTTCATTAGTACTGCACTAATAACTCAGTGCAATAGCATAAAGTATATAGGAAACACAGGATGCAAGTCTTTATCAAGGTACTTGTCTGTTTTCACTCTAGATGACAGAGCACAGGAGTTGAATTACTGGATTCTGTGTGTAGTGAGTAACATTGCAAGTCATTAATAAATCCAGACTTATTTCTTTATAATCGACCAGATAATTATTAAAATTTACTTTTTGTATCCTTCTGCAAACCTTTAACTTCCATTCCCTTCGTTTAGAGAAAAAAATGATAAAAATGGATCCGCATTTTTCAAATTTTATTTATTTTCAGTTTTATATCAAAGCTAGAATGTCATAATAGTATGAGATTGGTAATGAGTGTCAAGATAAATAACATAATTGTATACAGTGTATACCTAATATAGTGTATACATAATTTTTCTATTAAAATAAAAAGGAAAGAGTTGTTTCTTAACAAGGATTTTTCAAATATAGCCAGAGGGCTAACCTCTTTATGCTCTTACTCACTGCATGCTCTTTAATGTGACAGAAAAATATGGAATAATGGTAAGAGAAACTGATTTATTGGTGAATTCCACTTATGCCTCGTTTTTTTTTTACTCCTCTCCAAGCTTTTTGCTTATGTAATGCTTTGGGGCAAAGGAAGAATAGTTGTGAATGGATTAACACTAGAGTAGTGCTATTTCAGAGGAAGAGGAATGATCTCTACAAGATGGTGACAGATGCAAAAGGTTTTACTCAGGCTCTAGGAGGAGAGAAGCACTAGGAAAGAGATCCACTACAGACTACTAAATCTACTTGGGAATCTTCCTGAAATAAAAATAATCAGAAACTACGGATTATGGGCAATGAGAAATACCTGCCCTATTCTTTCCTCCAAGTAACTGCTGATAGCCCCAACAAAAACAAAATACTGGAGTAGAAGGACCGATTAGGTGGTTCTTAATCAACTGAGATTTTAAAGAAAAAAAAAAATTCTGTGCCACTGTTAGGCATAAGACTTGGAAAATCTCTGTGAGACTTTAAGAAACAATTTAAACAATTTCATTGGGATGTCAGTTAAAGAGGGTTTAGCTAAAAGATGTTGTTATAGGAAAATTTCCTTTCCTTATCTCTGACACTGAATAGCCAGAATAATAATCCTACGCAAATGGATATGAACAGTTGGTAGTGAGACTGAGCAGAGAGTAGTTACTTCACACTTAGGAAACCATGATTTAGCATGTACATGGCATTTTCATCCTCAAAGAGTTTTATGAGCAGCCACTCGTTCATCTCTGATAGAAAAACAGTTAAGCTTTTCCATATCTGTTTCTAAAGGCTTCAAAAAAAAAAAAAAACAAAACAGGGACGTTAAGTGACAAAGCCACAGATAATCAATAAAAGGAACTCAATATCAGAGATATAATTATAAATACACCTAATTATATCCAGACTGCATTTTGAGCAGGAGCCCGAGGCCACACGTCTAAATTCTTGTGTCAGCATTACACATATGAGGTTGTGGTGACTTCTGGGAAATGTCAGAGAGCTCAAATTATCCCCTAGTGTAGCATGTCTCATCAAAGAATCTCTTTAATCCCGTCCAGCAATATTTCTTCCATTCTTTGTAGTGTGACAAATGAACATAAGGTTATTCCCTGACATCACTGAGCACCTCTCCTAACAGTGAAAGCAATTTGTTTACAAAAAACTTGTATCATCAGCAGTATGAGTTCGTGAGTTGCATTAATGTAAGGAAACTTGGTTGGACATAACACAACAGTTTTCTAACCTGCAAGTAAAACATGAATGTGGATGCAGCCTCTACCTCTTATGAATTGGTCACAAGACTCAGTTTTTCCAAACACATCTTTTACTCCCTATTACTCCTATCATGTGGAACCTTCCACATTTGATGATTTATAACATCTCTGTGAAATCACAAAAATTAGACTGTAGATGTTGTTGAACAGAGAACATTCCTTAACTCTATCCATTATCCTCATGCAATGATTGACTACTCAATTAAGGGTTGAAGAGCTCTTTATAACATATTTCCTTATAATGTAACATTCCAAGATGGGAGATTCAAAAGTATATAGTCAAGAGAGGCTCTCCTTGCCCTACTGAACAAAAATACAGAACTTAGAAACCTATCTTGAAAACTAAGAAAGAACCAAGCTATGCCAAGTAAATCATTCACATAAAACCATTATGTTTGCAGGAGGTATTTAATCCACTTCTCTGTCCTTGGAAATATATTGTGGCCAGCACGTGACTAATAGTATGCACATAAACAGTCAATGTCTTTAGCAGTTAACAAGTCCATTTTAATTGACTTAGAGTGGAGTCTTTGTGGAAAAAGATAAAGAAGCAGATTTAAAGGATTGAATTCCACAGTCTTCAGATTCATTGCTAGGTTGTGTTTGGTCTTCCTTTACTGTATTTTTTATTTTTTTTTCCTTAATTAATGAAGAATAGCACAGTCTGGAAAGCTGAGCTTATCTCTCTTTTCAGTAAAGAAACTTTGTCAGTGGAATTCTTCTATGAGTGAAAAATGTGAGACTGCAGAGACCCACTGGTGGGATCCTTTTCTGAGATGAATCTTTTTTGTTTGCAGATACTTCCAACTGTTGTAGTGATTCACTGCTGAGTGCCAGTCTGAATGGCTATAAAACACTTTGTAACCCTGCATAAATACAAAGCAGACAGTATCTCGGCTACTCTGAATTAACGTATCACTCTCAACTTCAAAGGAACTAGGATGTTTTGCACCAGATGAAGACCACATCCCATAGGAATTTCCTGCTCTGACAGTATTAAGTTGCTGTCTCATATCTTGCTTCTGCTGATCTACATCAAAAGGTTCCCAGTACCAGCTACTTGTCACTGTCTCCTCTGAAGGTTATTCCCCCTCCCCGTCCCCTATTCTCCCCCTCTGATATGTGCATGTAATTGTTCCCTAACCCAGTTCGATCAAAATGAAACAGGTTAGGAAAAAAACCCTCCTATTTAAAGTGTGTGAGCTAACCTGGATCATTTTGACTGAACTGGGTCAGAGAATGATTATATATGTGGTTATACTAACTGAGTGAAAAGGAAGGAGGACAATCTATTTGCTTGACATAGTAACAGAATGGGACCTACAATTGCAGGTGTATGAAAATTATATACACAGAGGTGCTTTGGACAGTGCAAACCAGCATGCTAAGAGATACTTTGCCATGCATAAAACTTCCTTTTGACGATTTCAGCTTGTTTCACAACAAATCCTCCTGAAACTGAAACAGAGTAGGCAAGTGGCCACCTCAGGTCTCCCAACATGCAGAAGTTGGGAAATTCTTTCACAGGACTTGAAATACTGAAAAAACCCTACAATTGAAATGGTTTACAATAACACTGGGGCAGATTTAGGGCAAAAGCTTGCATGTTTGTCTTTTGAAATCAGCCTGACAGTTTTATTCTGGCAGGTAGAAGCAGCCTTTTTTTTCTATTCTGGAAGGGAGAAAGCATTTGTTATTACTGCAAGCAAGCAAGCCCTACTGCTTCCTGTCCAAGAGATTCATCTCTTCCTCAAGTGAGGACAGTTAGTGTAGACATTTAAGTCTGAAAGAAAGCACATTCTTTATTAGCAGCTCATTTTATAAAATAAGCTTATACCCTTCCTGCCCTTTTATTGAGCTTTAAAGAAACCAAAGGAACATCTTATATTCTTTTGGGATGTGTATTTTTTGGATGTGTAGTAAACAAGGCTTTTCCAGAGCAAGGACATATATTATACCAAGTTTTATTTCTTTCTTAAAAGGAAACAAACAAACAAACAATGTGTGTATTACATAGAAACATTCTTCATTACAGCTTCTCTTTAACTTTTCATTATCTGTGACCTGACAACAGTACAGAAAACTTTGCTCTAAATAATATGCCTTTTTGAGTACTCCTCAGGTAACAACAAAATGAGAGCATAAAGGAGCAAAACCTGTGACAGAGGTTCCAGCTTTGTCCAGTTCATCCTAGGGTCTTACTTTTGCTTCTTGTAAGACGTGGGACAGGAAGCCATCCTGTCTTACAGACACCATCTAATTTAAGCATAAACATGTAGTTAGGAAAAAGTCTTTGTCCCCTGGTTCAGGGCCTGCCTAGCCATACAACATTTGTTTGCAATTAGTCTGAAAGTACATTTTCTGTCTCTCTTGCAAACTGTTGTTAAGAATATTGTGGTCTCAGGTGAACCACGAGACTGAACTAACAGTAACTTGAAGCACTTAGTACAGGTGCCTAGACAAATATTACTTAACATTAGGGGCGGCTACCAGCTATTACTGTTTGAAAATCCTATCTAAGAGGTGTGATTCACAATCCCTCTCAAACTGAGCATTCCTCCAGCTGCTGCAGTTACCCCAGCAGACAGCAGCTCGCACTAATATGCCTGGCCATGAGCTGTGGTGTCTAGTGGCAGCTATACCACTTGTTGAACTCACTCTGCAGCAGGCTGTTAATCTTTCCCCACAGGAAAAGGGTAGACAGCTGGAGGCAGTAACCTCTTTTGCCACTGCAGTTAAACCCACCAGAGACTGTGAATCACAGTCCTTACTATTTTCCACATGAGCATTCCCCATTTATGCACTGATGAAATGATGCATTCAACAGAAAATAAAGGGCTGAAAGCATTAAACTCTTTAAAAACAGACTGGGAGACACAGAGACTTTTTGTGATTAATTTCTAATAATTAGGAGTTGCTGTTAATTTATTTTAAAATATAGCAGAATACTGAAATATTACCACTGAAATATACCATGGAATGACATAATGTGATACAGAATCTTGCATACACCCTATTTTGCACTCCTGTCTATGATGTGATTTGAAATTTAAAGTGTAACTTGAAGATTTCTTTTCAAAGCAAACTTTTCAAAATATAAGGTGAATGAAGGAAATAGCATCTAGTTAACTCAAGAAACATTTTTTTTTGTTTTCACTTCAAATTAAAATGAAGTCAAATTCTGAAATTTAATCATAGATCAAGATTTTGGAGTTTCAATATGGGCTTGAAATTACAGAGGAAAAGGGGTAATACAACACATTTACATGGAAAGAGGAAATGGTTTCAGATTATCTGATTTTAGGCTACACACAGTCTTGAAAGACTAGATTTTCCCTATCAGTAAAAATATGTTTGTGTATGCATATATTATGTATATTTGCTTATATAAATAATATACATTTACATATGTATATGTAATTAGACAGGCAAGAACAACAATTAAAAAATGAACCAATTTATAAAATTCTATAATAATAATTCATATTTCTATAGAGCCTGGAAGAATAACAGCAAAAGATAAGATCTCTCTTTTGCATAGCCTGTCAGATTTAGCAGCCAAATGCAAAGCCAATTCTGCTTTGCACAGATTAAAAAATAGACACAGAATTAAAAGATTCATTTTGAAAGAGTATTCTAACCTTTTCTTCTTATTTTGCACCACTTGTGGAAAAAAAAGAATGTTTTATTTTCCACATGGAATTTCCAGCTTCCATGTAGGATGTTGAATGGGAAAGCCTGGGCTCTTTTTGTTTACCAACTTAAATCAAGCTCTTGGCTAACCGAATAGCCAGGGTATTGAAACTCCCTGCTTTGTCCATGAGTTGGCTGATGTTGTAGGCGAAGACAGAAGAGGTCAGGCATGTAGCCTTTCCTGCTTCCCACCAAGTCAAATTCTGTGTTCCCAAGTGGAAGATTCCTTGCAGTTCTCTTTTATTACTAGGAAGGAGCAAAACTGACAAGAGCTGGCCAGGCTGAGTCTTAGCTTTGTGAGACAGAAATATTGCTGGCTATGCAAATAGAAAAAAATCCTATCAACCAGCTCTGTGTGCAACCTGTTTTTAAGATGTGACATAAGAAATGGGATTAGTAAACAATGTGAGAAGAAGAAGCAAAATGAACACGATTCATGATTATTCTATTCAAATTATGCGCACCTTGATGGTTGCCTTCAAGATGAATTTTGTAATGGTAAATTCCTTCTTGCAGGCAAAATGAAAGCATATGGCATATGTTACTTTATGTTTTATTGCAAGATCTGTTTCATTCTGCAAGAAAATGAGACCACTCATAACTAATTAACATGTCAAATCACATTAAGGTGCAGAATGCAGAAGTCACACTGGAACTCTGGGAGACTGCTGTTTATCATTTTTATTTACAGAAACCTTTGATGTTTTTTGTACAGTATGAAGCAGAAAAAAAAAACCCAAGAAACTATACCTTTCCTATGGAGCTTACAGTGTATGGGTTAAGCTGTGCTATTAAAGACTGGTCTGAGCCAGCAGATAACTGCACCTTTCCATACGGTGGAAGCATGTCAGCTGCTACCTCCCTTTAAAAGGTAAAGCATAAATATCTGCGAGCGTAGCTTTGCTCTTCCCGTTGGGTCAATGACCCTCCCCAGAAGGTAAGCAGCAGGCCTTGGAGAGAAGGAAAGCCAGCTTGAAGTGATGCAGGCAGTTACCCAAAGCAGCAGACTGGCGGGCTTGGAAAATGGCCAATATTTTGTCCATTGTGTGTAGGGTGGGCTAGATTTGCTGCTATTAGTACTGCAGCTTAGGTAGGGGTTAAGGTGAGTGGGGCAGTAGCTACTGCAGCATGGGAGGAACTCCAATGCCCTTTTTCTATCTCTACTGATCCAAAACTCCCACCTGTTCAACAGCAAAACTTAGACTTTCCCAAACTGGTTCTGAAGAGGAAACTGCTCTGCATATCTATACCAAGTTATACAGTGTTCTATACAGCCCAACACTAGTTCTCAGTAAAATAATGCATTTAAACAGCACAGTGCACTCTTTTGCAGAGATCTTAGCTTGGCTTTCAGAGGCATAAATTAATATTGTTTTTCACTGGGGCAAGATTGTTTGATGTATCATTCTGAAATGGTAATTCCTATATTTTTTGGGCCCAGTTCATTTGCAGCCAGTTTGGATACAACTACACTACCTGATGTGGATTTATCTTTTGTGATCTCGCTGTCTTCACAGATTCAGCAGCTGAGTCATGAGCCACCCCAGGCAGGGCCTAAATTTGCTAGAGGAATTCATGAACTGAATACACTGAGTTAGCAGATAGCATACCCAAATCATGATGATTTAGATATCATTATGTGATTAACAACTGGGTAGTGAGCACAATTATTGCAACAGACATGCCTACTCTGAGTAGGCATTATAGAAAACTCCGCTGGGGAGGGCAGCAGGCAGTGCATGAGGGTTCTTGCATTAAACAGGAATTGAACCATAGGTGGCTTTGGAGAATGTGGGAAGACAAGACTGGAAGATCATGTGGTACTTAGAAATATCATCAGATGGTAGAAGAGGAAGCGGTGGGAAAGGGCACACATACACACAGAGCAGGGAGCCTGCTAGGCCTGCAAGAGAAGTCTGAAAGTGACTACAAAGCTGTGGGTAAGTCAGTGTCTTTCCAGGAGGAAGACAGCAGATTAGATTTGCCACAGGGTGGAGGGCTGCTACAACACATCTGCTCTGTTCCAGCAGAGGTCATTCAGAGACCTTCTGGTTCTGTCTGCCAGGGAGGCAAAAAACAGAAAAGAAGACAAATTAGCTATCTGCATATTACTCTTCCATATAGGCTAAATGCTATCTCATTTTTAATGGATTTTTAGTAATAATTTCATGCAAAGAGTAGAAATAATCTTGTTCTATGTTTTCAGGGTAGTTGCCATTGTTCCCTTTACTCTGATTGGAGATAGAGAGGAGTATGGATAGGAAGGAAGAGTTCTTCCACCTTCCTGGCTACCTTGCTCATGTTTCAAGTCACACAGCAGGGAAATGTAGCTACCCATACACATGCTCCCTATCTCCTGCTCTGCTCAGCTGTCTGGAGCAAGTCACCGGCCTATACCTTAGACCCCACTATGCTGTTGCAAAAGGGAAAGGATAAACAATGAAGGAGAGTCACCTGTAAATCATTTTGACACAAAACTAAGGACAATGATTCTGAACATCCAGATTGAGGACTTAACTTTAATTTTCCAAATAGATGGAGCTTAGAGCATTTTTAAAAGTTGCAGCTCGTGTAGTCCCTAGAATTGACAGAGCCTGAATCTCTAAGTACTTCTGAACCTGTTCTTTGTATTTCTTTTCTCTACTTTCAGAATGCTTGGCCTATCTCTCCACATATTGGTATCCTTTGGGATCCTGTTTCCACTGAGCACAAAAAACTCCACAGTATTTATAAAATTCCATAGTTAGTACCACTGATAAATGCCTAGGGCAGTGTCATAGAATATCCCATTGGTCACAGCAATACATCCAGGCATGCATGTTTTAAATCTCCCCAACCCTAAGAGGGTTCTAACCTACAAAATCCCAAGAAAATAACTATCAAATTATTTTCATCTTCCATTCCTTTTGTGTTTCAGTTGGAGTAAAAATGAAGAAAATATATATTTCATGCTGACAGAGAGATGGAAGATTATGTAGCACTTTGGTTCAAAAAACCAAATAAATCAAAGAAGTAAATAATATTGTTTATGAAGTTTTGTTGCTGAAAATTCACTAATATATGTAAAAGTCATATTACTATTAATTATGTAATTAAGATATGCTATTTTAGAACAGCAAAGATTGTTATTTCATGCATTTTCTTCTTTTGTAAGATATGTGCTACAGAAATTGACTACTGAAATTATTATCAAATCATATGCTGATGAATGAGAACAAAACTATTAATGACTCACAATTTATAGTGCACATGTTCACTACAGTGTGTTTCAGTGCATGCAAGTCTTACAGGATACCTCTTGTGCTTTGATTTTCTCTGTTAGATGATTGAAAAATATTCATTAAGAGATATCTCTAATGAGCTGTGTTCAAGCATAAAATAGGCCACTCCTTTTTTAATTTAAGTGTAGTTTTTTGAATATTAATATACTCTAATTCCCTATAGGAACTGACTTCAAATGGGAATTTTGTCTTAGCACAGATTTCAGGTTCTTTGAAGGGTCTTTGAAGTTTATAATTGGGTCCAAGCTGAAATATGCTGTCAATCATGTAAATACTGTAGTTCAAAGATTCACATTGGTTATTGTTGGTGGAAAAGATAGTGCTATACTTTTTGAGATATAGCCTAAAATCCTGTTGATAAACATTGAAGCAGATTGCTGAGAGAATCTTAACAATCTTAAATCAATACGTCAACTCCTGACCCATGCGCAATTAATCAAATATAGTCAGTTAATTAATCTTGAATTCCATTCATAAGGAAATATGAGTTGATGAGCTCTTTCTGGTTTGCTGTCCCTAAAAGACATGAACTGATGAGTGGCAACCCAGAAGCTTCAATTAACTTGAATACCTAGCAAAGTGATGAAGTGAGGAAACTGAACTTTCCTTCCTTTGCCATTTCCTCAATGTTGAAATGAAAACTCATTTACAAGCTCCAGGGTGGATATCCAACTAAACTTTTATCTAGTTACAGCTAGGCACTCATCACTGCTGGTTTTATTAAGCAGAAAGAGAAAAGTCTTTGCAAATTGACAAAGCAATCCCAAAACCACTATCTTCTATCAGAAGACTTAGGATAGACATTAGCACAGAGGTTTGTAGGTGTTACACTAAATGATGGCATCCTCTGTGAAAATATATATATTAAAAAAAAAATTCTTTTAGCTGTATACTTCAAGCTGTGCCTAATCCAGGTATCCTAGTATATCCAAGGATCCCAATGTAAAGAGACTGCAAACTTTGGAATGTGTGGAAGGTAGATCTGAGTTCCACTGCAGCTCTCAAACCATCTAACAGCGTGAAAGAGTCTGGTTTCAGGCCAGAACTGTCCTGTAGGGACAAACATCTGAAAGTCTTGCTCCTATATGAGTACTTTAACCACTACATTACAATAAGACTACCTCACGCCTCATGTTCTGACTCACTGCCAGGCTTACAGATCAAATCACATATTTTTGAAATATGGCAAGTATGATTCAAACTTCTATTCAGCTCAGAAATGAGAGCGAATTTTCCTAGTAAGTACTGTAGATGCTAGACTGTTTTGTAATGAAGAAAACTGGTACCACCACCAACTTTTGTTTTTTTTTTTAATTTCATCTATGGTCTTAGGTAGCCCTCCTTGGCTGGATGACATTGCAGAAGAATAGAAATATCCCACATTTTCTATCATATCCATATACACTCAGAAGGAAGTGTCACCTAATCTAGGAGTTACTGAATAATATCCACAGACCATCAAAAGATCCTACCTTTCCTCAGTGATCTTCTAAGGAATGTAAACTTACCTTAGGAGAAATGGATTTCTCTGTTTCTCCAGAAACACCTCCTGAGCAAGTAATATGAAATACATAATATGAAAAGTAGATGGACTATGACTACATTAGTTTTAGTATGATCATACCGGCTCTGAATCCTAAAATTTTAGATGGTTCAGGTTCTGTAGCATGGGAAGTCATTTTTTATTATATCATTCATTCTACATAATTCTGAATTTCTTGCTCATTCTTATGATGTATATTAGCAAAAAGCACCAAAATTACCTTATGTACCTTTAAAAGCTCAAAACAGGGAGAAGTGGAAAATATTATTTCATAGAAAACAAGAGACTATATATTAGACAGATGTGTGCTTTCCAAGCAACAACAACAAAAAAGATTTATCATTGTCATTTTTCCTATATAAACTTAATACTAAGAAAGAAAATAAAAACCATATGAAAACAAATAAAATAAATAAACATATATACAAAATGAAACTTATCGAGAGATCAAAATCAATATCAAGCTAAACAATCTTTATTTTGTTTTCTCAGTCAAAAGACTCTGAGGACACTTAAATTTGACTATGAGCATACTATCACATTATAATTTAATAGCCTCTTTCTCTTCTTTTCCCAGAAAGTCCTCTTGGATGGTGTCTTCTATGCTGAATGGTACATGATAAAATTCTCATTAGTTACACTGTCAGAAATAAATTCATTTAACTTCCTAAGTAAATGTAGGCAATTGTATTTTAATGTCATCACTGAGGCTGAAATATTTTTCAATTAATCTTCAGTGAGGAAACACTCCAGGGTTGGAAGTGAGCAGCAATTTCCGCTCCTATAAGCCATACTTGCTTTTTCATTGCCTAGTTTTATCATAAAGGTTCAAAGATACAGTTCTCAATTCCTGTGAACTGTCAGTTGAATTCAGTGAGGCACATGAACAAGTCAGGTAATTAGGCTAATCTTGACAGCCAAAAATTACCTGTGCCTTCAAACCTGAAATCACTATGAAAGCTTGTTTCCCAAGGCAGAATTCAGGGACAAAATAACCATTCTCAACATGATAGTCGATTCGTTTCTCTTTGAAGACACTTTGATGACTGTCTTACATTTCTCTTACATCACTGAAAACAAGCATGAATTCAGCACTCATACCTTAATAAAACTGACAACTTTACAGCTTGACTAATCCACAGCTATTTCCAAGACAACCAGTAATTTTTAAGACATCATTCCCTGTATTAAAGGCCACAGAGACTAAACTTCATTCAGTTTAATTCTCAGCACACAGGTCCTGCTCACAGTCCTCCAAGGGTTACCAATTTCCACTATTCCTATTGATAAATATGCTATAAATTAAAACTTTGTACTTCATTGACCACAGTGGCAGGCAGACCTTTATTCATTGGGGCTGTTCTCTGAATAATCCATGCAGATCCAAGCTTTGTCTATGTAAGAAGATGAGAAAAATTTGTGAAATCGATAATTCTAATGTTGAGAGACCTGATGCTGCTCTGCAGTATTTGTGAGTTTTCCCAGTGTCTGATAAGTCATTTTGAAACTCATGTCAACAAATACATGCTTAATAAAGAAACTCCTTAGTTTTTATGCTTATGATCAAAGAGATGCAAACATTAGCCAGTACTAGTAATGGACTAACCATTTTCATTTGAAAGAAATAGATGAAATGCAAAAATAGGAAATTTCAGTTGCTCCTCCTGGGCCTGGAGATACTTTACATCTCATTAGCTATGGACTAGTTACAGTGCAGGTCAAACTTCTATAGGGCTGTAAAGAGGCTCCAGCTGCAGTCAGCTACATGCTCTATGCGCTGGATCTCACCAGCCAATTTTCCTGTTCCTTCTCTGTGGAAATTGGTCAAAATTCCTTGTGCTTCCCATGCTGTTAGGTCGTGAAAAGCTTCTGCTGAGCAGGTAGTGCTGGTAGTATGTCTGTGTTGCATCTTTTTCTTGTGTGAAGACTTTGTGATCTGAAATGACCTGGAAAATGCATTTTGCTTCTCAGATATGTTCTGGCATGCTCCAAAGCACATATAAACAGTTTCTTGAAAACTGAAAGACTTTTTGGCATATCACTTCAAACAAGCTTATCAAAGAAATACCTGTGGTAAATATGTCTCTAGGCAAAACTCCACAACATAGAATGTAAAGGTAATGACCATTCTCTGCACTCCTATATAGTTTACTGTTTTGTAACTTAGGGTGTTTTAGAACCCACTAGGTTTTAACACTCCAGCAAACTAGATGATTATATGTATGTTATATCTATATATGAATATATAATATTGAAGGTTTATCTCTCTTACAGATGAAGAAGGCAAGACTCAGGCTGGCTAGATGACTCACCAGTTTAGCTAGTAATATAAAACAACCCTGTAGTTTCTGCAGTGAGATATACAAAGCAAACCTCCAAAAAGCTTTATGTGTATATATATATATATATATGTATACATATACACATAAATATACATTTATGTATACATATAAATATAGATCCGCCAGTCATTCACTTTTACTGAAAGAACATTTCTCCTGTCCTCTTTTTTGCTATCATTCATCATGTGCTTTTTCTAAATACACATAAACTGACAGTCATATGTCATTTTTGTCATGCATGATCTAGGATGTCTCACTGGGGAGTTGAGTCCACAAGTGAATCTTGTTGCAAGTAGTGTTGGATTCACTGCCTTTCTTGAGTAATGGTTTATAAACTTTTCTATTTTTCTCTTACGTAGAAGCTGTGTACACTGGGAAATCCACTTTTATTCAGCTTTCTGATGCTTTCACATTCTTGGTAGAATTATCCCTCAATAGTCTATCAGTCCAACTGTTCTCAGAGAAATGTTATACAATAAATCTATTTAATTTGCAGCTTCCTGAACACCTTTGTGACAAGGCACAATATGAAATTGTACTTTGATTCATTAAAATTTCCCATGGCTGTTTAGCTCTAAAAACTATTTTTTAAAGGCTGGCACAATATGCTAAACATTCAGAGAGTTCAATTCTGTTGCCTTTGGATACCATGGTCACCAAAACATGAAAAAAGATATAGAAACAGAAATGCTGCTCAGAAATGCACTAATTAGATCACTGCTTATTCAAGGGAGGTGATCTTTCATCTCCAGCAACTCAGGCAATTAGGTGATGGCACACTACGGGCGCAGTCAGCTTATACTAATGAGTTTTGTGCTGTAGCTGAGTAAACAGCTGGTCATCACAGTCTCATTAAGACTCTTCCATTTCCATGTTTTCTTACCTAGATGCAGGGCTCTGCAGCCCAATAATCCATGTATAGCTTGTCATAACGGTGTACCTGCACATACTGCTTTTGCCTGTTCCTTCTGCTCTATGCCTGTGCTGTTTTTTCACCGATGTGCTGACCTTGCCTATTCAGGCTTCATTCAGGCTTCATCCCACTGGCCTCATTCTAAACATGTCCTACCCTGGCTTCCACTGAATCCATGAACTTGCTTATACATATACCTCTCTTCTGAACTCATGTTAGTGATGACAAAACATCTAATTGCAGGGAATATCTCTCTCATTTCTGCAGGCCTGTGATGACAGCCGCTATTCTGACTTACAAAAATGGATGAGCTTTTAGGTTGCTTTATAACAGTCATTTGTAGTTAAGTGTCAAGCTTTTAACTTACACTAGCAGCACTTTTATGGCAAGCAGACCAAATACTTCATCATAGCTAATTCTCATTATAGCTCTTGAATTGATTTCATTTTCATATTTTGTGGGATTTTTTTCCAAAATAAAATATTCTGCTCATATTAAAATAAAATAAAATGAAAAAAATCTGATTGTAAATCAGTTTAGCCATATGAATTCATCGAGAGAGTAAAGACTGTATTTAAAAGCAGGTAATTTGTGAACTGTAGGCCAGACTGTGCTCTCCAGTGTCTACCCAGTGTAACTTTATGCTGCAGTAATGTAACAGATGTGTAGTGTAAGAAGATACACGAGTCCAAAAGCTGTAGAGCTGCCCAGAAAAACGTCAGTGCAACCACGGATTAATGGAAACAGACATTCTCCTGAAATCTAAGACTTCATCAAATTTGATCATTTTCACTGGTATTTCATTTCCAGGAAAACTAGAATATCAAACACTGCTTTAGGCACTTTGGCCAATATTTATTTTAAATTTTTATTCAGAATTTTTCAATTTAGCTTTTTATGGAGTCAATAAAATCTGCACTGAAAGAAAAGATGGAATTCAGTTGCCTGAACTCATGGCAGTATTTACTGTCATTTGAGAAGCACTAGCTTCCAGTAATGCTCCAGAGAAGGACTCCCATAGGTCCTGTGTACAATTAATAAATTGCAGATAGTGATTGCCAGTAGTGGGTTTGATGCCTATACATGTCAGCATTTCAGGTTAGCATGTATAAATTTCTCTTGTAATTAATGATGAATAAGAATTCCCTTGTTTTATGGTATCATAAACAGGTGTTTATAAAGTTCGGTCTATGCAGACTTTATCCAGGAATGATTATCTTAAAAAAAAAATCAAGACTTCCAGAGAAGGAGAGTCCACAACCTCCCTGGGCAGCATGCATATTTAAGCAAAAGAACCTGCCTTATCTCTCAGTAGAACATATTTCACAATAAATGCAGCAAAACTACCTATATCCGACCAGCAGATGAGATCTTTTGCATTCAATAACTTTTGCATTTCTGGAAGATGGGGAACTCTGTAAAGAAGACTAAGACTATGAAAAGCATACTTTCCCAGGCTCGTCTATGTAGGCAGCCTGCCTCTATAGCAGAAAAATAACTCAAGTTTTACAAGCATGAAACAGGATTTGTGTGCGTGGGTTTTAATGGAACATGTGCTGCAATGCCAAAGAAAGAATCAAGCCTGGTCTTGTTTGTGTGGCCAGTTTTTCAAGAAACTGCCATCAACAGCTAATTTTGCCTAGATAGCCTAGATAATCCAAAAAGTGCTGTTGTAATGACTTTTCCTACTGAGCTGGGCTACCAGGAAAAGCATTGACCTAGAAGTGAGATAACCCCAGGCTTTATCCCTCCTTGGAAAAATTCTCTCCCTTTTTTTTTAACATAACCTTCTCCTACAGAGTGTCTGGGCCCAGTGGGACACCCCAAACTTGACAGTTTCTGCTCATCCTGGCCCCATGACAGTCCCCTGGCTGGCTCCAGGCCCACCATGGCCATGCTCCTGCCAAGGCATGGGATCCCATGAATTCACAGCCCAGCCTCACAGTGAATTTAATTTAACTAGCACTTGAATCAACCACCAACCTTTTGTTCTTTGCCCTTTGATTGTTGTGCTTTTTGTCTGGCTTTTAAGAATGAGCTCTTCTTTCTTCAGTAGACAGGGTCATTGTGTGCCTGTAATATTCATGTTACATTTATGAGACACATCCTTTTTTTTATATCCAGTCACCCTTAACCTGTGCACCAAAAATTAAAAATAAAGCATTGTTGTGTACATATGTGGAACACAACAAGGAATGATCCTATTATACATTGAGAATAATAGATTATGTTACAGCAAGAAACTTATCTGTCAAATACAATAAATGTATTCCAGGAGGACACTTAGATTCTTTAGCTGATATAAAAGAAAATACAGATAGTTATCCAATTACAGTTACGATAACATTACAATCATACAGCTTCCTAAATGCCCTGCATTTAGGGGCATTTAACCTTCCTGCATGCAAAATCTAAATAGACATTGTAGCACCATCTATAATACAATATAGAGTAAAACAGTATGGAGTAAAATAAAACACCATTCTTTGTTAAAGAAAAAATCAGCAACGCCAAAGAAAACATATTTCAGTAAAAATATATAAGCATATATAAACATATAAATATTCTTTAAAATGTCATTACTTTAGTGTAGCTTCCAAAACCATTCAATGCTAACCTTATTTCTACTTGCTCCTAGCTCTCTCCTTTTTGATTCTTTATGTTTTGCCTAACAATGAATAATATAAATTTTGTACTCTTTATGAGCTCTTCGCTTCATGTACTTACATCGTCTTGTTCTTTGCTTTCTCTTGTTTTGACCTCAGTTGAAGTGAGCTTAAGTATTGTGACCTAAAATTACACTCAGCACATTTGTGCATCTGTAAATACGTGCACTGACCTTTGAGATTATGCACAAAGAATACTAAGCACACCTGTAATGTTTGGCAAGCCACAAATGGAAAGCAGCTATTACGAATAATTGTGTGCAATGATGAGTGTATTTCTTCTGCAAAGGCAAAACTTCTAACTTCAAACACAGCTACAATTCTCAAGATGAAAAATAAAGTATATTTTTACATATACACAGAAGGAGGCACTTTCTACATTTCAGTGTTGCACCATAACTCCCAGTCTGGTATATGAGGATATATCTTACTGGTAAATAGAATGGAGCAAGTCCAGTTCTTTGGTCCTGAAGGCAAGTTGCACAGTACAGCTCATATCTCTGCCTACATCTGAAAGACAGTGGCCTCCTCTGCACTCCTTAATGCAAAGAACACCTGGCTTGTCCTGGAAATGTTAGCTACCTTAGTCAAACTCATGCCAATGAGTGTGCTAGCAGCATGGAGTGCTCAGTCTTGTGCTTTGGCTTTGTTCACTATAGCGTTATAGACAGTCCAGATGATTTCTGGCACTTGTTCAATTGGCATTTGAGACTCTAGTGCTTCTGCAGGTAGTGTAGATATTCATGGATGGATTGTGATGCCTCTTCACCCAGCAACTCTGCAAGTCTTGTATACAAGATACTTAGCTGGTATAATAGTTCACTGAAGTTCTACCATCCTATTCGATTTGGCCAGTGAATGATTTTGGAGAACAGATTTAGGGCTTGAATCTTCTCAGACCTGAGTAAGTCTTCAGTTATACCGAAAGTTAGACATTGATGGACATTTAATTAATTCTTTTTGTCTTTTTCATCCTCTGTCAATTGTATAATCTAAGCACTGAACTGTAGTAAATATTGAAGTTCACTAGTCAGTATGCATAAGAAACTTACCAATACATTTTCACAGTGCTGTGTGGCATTTTGTTCCCATTCAGGATGACAAGTCTGGGACTAATCCATTTGATTAGATAACTTACAAGCTTTCAAATACAACATTTTATGTTTCCTTCACTACTAACTTGATATCTACTCTAAGCTCCCAAGATTCTCTGAAGTTTTTCCTTTTCCAAGTCTCCTACTCAGGTTTATTCCTGAGCATAGCGTGATAAATGAAAGTAACTAGGTACAAGAGTTTTCAGGATTTCTAAATTGCAATTATCATAAACATACACAGATCTAGAAAAATAACACACCTGTCAGAGCTTCCCCTCCCCAGCTACCTTCTCTTCAGTATTCTTTGAATACACTTCAGGCTCCCCTCATACATCTAGGATTCTCACTATCAAGTATGAAAATGCTCCTGTGACTCACAGCCTCTCACGCTCTCTCAAGAAGGCATTTTTCTTTCTTCTCTGGCTTGTCTCACAAGTACATGTACAGCTAACTACGTGATACTACAACTAGTGATGTGGTGTAAACCTTGGGCAAAGAAAACCTACTAAAAACAATCTTACATGAAATATGTCTACACTACTGAGGTTTAAAAGGTTTGAATGACTTTAGTAAGACCTGTAAAACATGAAATAGAGAAAGAAATGAGACTAACTGAAGTAGTTCAGGGTGCTCGCAAATGATTTTGTATATAACTGCAGATATAAGCTTATATTGTATGAATTCTCTAACCTTTGCGTCCCTGTGGCAGTGATGATCCTCCTGTACCCATTGTTCCATTGTGGTTTCAAAGGCAAGTGTTATCATTCTTGTCAAAATAAGGTCTACAAAATAAGATTGCAGTTTTCCTTTTCTTATACACAGGAGACATCAAAAGAGGACCTCTAATTCTGTCTTCACCTACTAGCTAGGACCTATCCTGAATAAACACCATAAGGGAAAACATAGATCTCTGGAGTTAACATGAGAATACCTGCCTGACTTAACCACTGTGCTTGTTAGAAAGTCCACTACACCAAGAATAGACAGATATAGTCCTAGAAAATATCTACATTTGTGAAAAGGAACCAAAACGACCAAAACTTCAGGGCCGGAGGGTCTACATTGGGCCACTTGGAGGTAGCTGTGTGTTTCTTATGTGTTTCTCACCTGGCAGCCATCTAAAGAAATGATAAAAATAGCTAGAACAATGATAAATAGCAGAATTAAATGTATTTCAGTTGATAGGTGATCTTCCTTTTTTAAAAAACAAAAAGGCTTCTCATTGGCTTCTACTGATCTTTATTTAAAAAATCCCTACTGCTGTATTGATTCTTTTTTAGTTTTCTCTAGTTTTTTTTTAATGTTTTTGCAGACCATTGAATCTTCCATCATTATATCCTACTTCAAAACTGGTTAAGAACAGAAGACATATACTAAAGGAATAAATAGAATTTTTTTGGCATGAAGAACTTAAGGCTTTATCTCTTGTAGCTTTATATAAGAAGGTAATTACCTACAGCTTGAAAACTGATATTTAACTTTTTTTCTTTTTAGTAAACATGTCTCTACCACATGATAAAAATCAGTCCAGCTATTAGAAACACAATACAAAACTGGGCCAGAGGTGGATTACTGAAACACTGCTGAAAACAATTCTGTAAATGTTAGTCTTTAGGCATTATTTGAAAACCTAGCGTATCAGTGATTTTACTGAAGCAAACTGGATAGACCCACTTGCTTAGTTTATGCAGACATATCCAAGAAACAGCAACAGTTAACAGAAGAGACCAAAGTCCACATGGATGCCATGTAAGGATACCTTTTGTCTTTTACTGGCTTTGGCTATAGGAATTGGATAAAGATGCACATACATTAACATGAATGCTCATCAAAAATGGTGAATTGAATATGCTTTCTTTGATTTTTGTATTTATTTCCCATGGTATGGTAACATTCATTTCAAACAGGAACGATCAGTTAAATAATATATGTCTAATGAAGTGTAAGCAAATCAAAATACATTTCTGTCCTTGTGAAGAAAGATATTTACAAGTTTTACTCATCCATCCTGGGAAAAAAAAATAGCATCACGTGATCAGCATGTTCTATCACAGCTGTAATTTTGCATATACTTGCCAGCACGGACTAATTATATGAAATTATTTACAAAAAAAATGGTGAATAATTTTAATTGCAAAATTATTTCTCTTCTTTATTTGCAAAAAAAAACCCCACAGATTTCAGATTTATTTGACTGGAAAAAAAAAAGCCAAAAAAAATTCACTGAGGATTATTTGTGCATCTTTATATGAGATACTTTTGTAAGTAAATCTAATTAGGTTTGCCATTCATTCTTTGTAAATATCATAGAGATTAGCACTGGGAAAACTTTAATTGTTTTGGATAATCAAATGAGGTTATCCTTTGCTTTCCTAAAGAAATACAAGCTTGCAAATAAAAAAAAAAGTCTTGTTGGGTCTTTTAGTTGCTTATCACATCAATAAGAGAAAGGCTACTTCTAAAGTAATTAATGTTTGAATTAAAAATTAAAATAATTTCCTATCAAATCTTTTTTCTGCAAGAGAACTACTTGGTATCTGTAAACCCAGGCAAGTTATGCCAATAGACAGTACACTCATAATCTTCCCAAGCAAATTTACCCTTTTGCTCTTGCAAGAGTGATCAGCAAGTTTTCCCATTAGAGTTGTTTCTGTTCCATGTTGCCTTATATAAAAAGTTGACTTTTGCTTTATGTAACATGCTTGCTTGGTTCATTCTTTCCATCATGAAAGTCTTGCAATACCAGTTGATAAACATCTTATCTAGATGATCAAAATCAGCAGTACATACCAAATACCTTATACAGCAACATGCTACAGATGAAGTATTTTTATCAATCATATTTAAAAGTATTTACTGGTTATTGTATTTATTCTTCAGAAATACATCCTCCCTTTACTCCCTTGATCTTTATAGCTAATTCTTCCAAGCAACTGAAGTCTTCCTGTGTAGAAAAGGCTCAAGCAGTTTAAGGTCTTCCTATGTAGAAATGGCCCACAAATCTTTTCACAATCTTTAATAGTGCATTCATTGAGTTGTGGATTATTCTCCACCCAAACAATAGAGTAGTCCTGTGGTAAAATTCCAGCAATGGTTAACTTGGAAAGAAATATTAAGAAAACATTTAAGTAATACTAGCTGCCCTTCATATTTTTCAGTGAATGAAAAAAATAAGATCCTACAATCACTAATTAAAGTAAACACTAACACAGAAATGTAGATTCATTGTCATTATTTAGAAAAATTTCCAGAAATGAACTCTAATCTTGTCCTCTTGGGAACTTTTTGACAGCGAATGATGTGAATGTAACATACCTGACCCAAGTATCCTTGCGCATTCATGTAGATTTTGACTTTGGTGATTTTAAGAAATCTACAAAGAAATAGGGAGTGAGATTCATCTCACTTAACTTCAGATGCTTAAATTTTACAAGTGAGATTTAAACTGCCTAGCTTATAAAGTGTACTATTTGTCTAGGCTCCCAGCATAATCAATGCACATCCAGTTAATACAGTCAGTGGAGTAAAAGGTCACTTCACTCCACTCTAAAGTCAGACCTTCCTGGAAAGGAACTTGACCTGCTGGAAAGCCATTTCATGGAGAGGGATTTGGGAGTCCTGGCTGGCAAGAAGTTAACCATGAGTCAGCAGTGTGCCCTCGTGGCCAAGAAGACCAATGAGATCCTGGCCTGCATCAGGAAGAGTGTTGCCAGCAGGTCAAGGGAGGTGATTCTGCCCCTCTCCTCACCTCTGGTGAGGCTGCACCTGGAGTATTGGGTATAAATACCTGAAGGGAGAATATAAAGAGGATGGGATCAAACTCTTCTCAGTGGTGGCCAGTGGCAGGACAAGGGGCAATGATTTAAGTTGAAACTCAGGAAGTTCTATCTCTACATGAGGATGAACTTTTTTTTGAGGATGACAAAGGCCTGGAACAGGCTGCCCAGAGAGGTTGTGGAATGTCCTTCTCTGAAGATCTTCAAAACCTGCACGGATGTTCCATGTGCTGTAGATGTCTCTGCTTGAGAAGAGGGTTTGGACTAGATGATCTCTAGGGGTCCTTTCCTACCTCAACCATTCTATGACTCTCTGATTCTGTGATTCTGCGTTTCTGATTCTTTGAATGAAGTGCAATTGCTGATTTAAATCCAATTTCAATGTTCTGTTGTTTTATGCCAACAAATCCTTTCTCTGGGTAAAATTTACATCTGTCTTATCAGACTAAGATGACTGACTGTGTTGCAGAGAATATCTAGAGCCTTGGTAGAACCCCTAGCATTCTGAACATAGGTTTGCTCTAATACTGTGAACAGCTGACCACCTTTCCAAAATGCAAGGTTTTTGAGGTTATTGTCTCCAAATTCTGGTAAGGATGAATAAATCTGTTAAATCTTTTCCTGAGTGTGAACATGTCAAGATGGCTGGTAAATAGAAGAAAAAAAATATATACATATGTGTGTATATATATATTTGAATTTTTTCTTGCTCCTTTTTTTCATTTTCAGATGTGTTTAGTTTCCTTTTCCTTTTTTGATGTCTCAAATTGGGAAGTAAAATAGAAACTGAAGCTTCTTAGCCTGTCACAGCGGTATACATACTTTCTTTTTTTTAGGCCTGCAGTATACATATATAACATGCAAAAACAAGAAGACTGGAAGACAAACTCCTGAGTATACGCGAGCATGAATAACTGGGTACAACAACAGGAAATGCCTGCTTTGAATTGTAATACACAGTAGGGTCATTTGATTTCCCTGGAGAAAGTGTCCGCTTGAGTACTACTTTGCTTATCATCCTTGTCTGAAGAATAAAATCCAAACAGTTTACAAAGTCTCTGCATAAAATTAATGCGAAAAGGTCTTCATAAATATCTCTGCTGCACTTAGCTGTTCTTACTTTCCCTTTTCTTTCCTTTTCATCTAAACTTTGTGAAGAGGAACAAATAGAAAATATATGCAGAGCCAGAAATTATTATCAATTCAAATAAGATTAAAATAAGCATTTTCTTTGTTTTAGTGCATGTGTAATTATTCTCAAAAGCAGAGAAGAATGGAGAGAGGTAACATGTTGGAGACTGTTTCATTTGGAAAGTGCTTTATTAGCTTTCAAGTAAGTTACACCTCAAGTGATTTAGTGAAATTGCTTTCCCTTTTTCCTTTTTTTTTTTTTTTTCCTGAGTAGGAGGGAGATTATAAACACTCTATAGGGCATGTATAGTACAGAAAGTAGGTTTTCTGCTCTGTGACGATAGAGGTTCACTCAACTTTTTTTCTCAATTAATTTTCAAAGCTTTTCAACAGCCATTGCTGGCTTGTAAAATCTTGTTCTCTCATTATTTACTCTGCTTTCTGCATAAATAACCTGCAAGATATGTAGACACTCTGACAAACTGGGCTTACCTCCCATCTCTGCTGAATCAGTCTTATGCAAGTGATTTTGGTGGAGTACTGTTTCAGGATAGAAAGGAATAGAAATCAAATCTTTGTATGCAGAATATGTGAACAAAATTTAAACTGAGATAAGACAACAATGCATCAATAGATATTTGCTTTGTAATAACTTCACTTTCTTACTAACAGAAAAAAATACATATTGGTATATTATTTTAACCTGAGAAAATAAGGTTTATCATTTTCACAGATTAATTTATCTTGAAATTTTGAAGTGACTGTAAGTTTGAATTTTTTTTTGAAGAATCACTATATTTGTTTGTAGAAACAAACTACTTTTTACTTTAAAAAGCAGTAAGTTTGCTTCAATATAGTAACCATGAAAATAAGGCTTCCACGGGCATCCCTCTTCTTTCTATGGTTTCACTTTGCACCTGAAACTGTTGTGATTGTTTTCTGATGTTGGTGCTGTTGGCACCAACATCAACTTGGAAATACAGAGAAAGCTGAGCCTTGACTTAAGCTCTGCACTGGCATAGAAAATAGTTTAGACATGTCTGGATATCTGAAACTTTGTATTTATTTATTTATAGGCTTAAGAGAGCAAGCATGCTTGAAGCAATGGTTCAGCGGCAAGTTGCAGCTAATTCTGAGCAAAGAAAAGTAGAAGTTTCTGCTGCTATAGTAAAGGATAGAAGAAGATACCTTCCATGTGATAAAAAATATGAAGTCTCAGGCTCTGAAAAACTCAGAATTGTTTCCAGTGGACAGACTTGGAGTGCTAAATTTGGAGGACACTTTTTTTCCTCTGGGAACCCTGCCAAATTCTAACCTGAGAAGTAACCCTTTCCCATGAAGTGAGTTGCTAAGATGAGCAGCGAGATATCATATTTATTTAATTTCATTTTGTTGCATATCCATGCACTAGAGAGCAAAATACATTTTCATCACAGAAATGGAAATACCACAAAAAGTTGCAGAGAGCCGGAGGTTATGTGGCTTTTGGAGTAGCAGCCAGAAGTTAAATAGCTGGGAGCTGGCTGCAGAAAGAAGGCTCAGTGGCTTGCGTATGGGGATGAAAGGCTGAAAGCTGGCACGAGGAACAATATGTTTTTGGTACATGGGGCCAGAGTAGCCATGAAAGAGCCTTGTGGGTGGCCCACTAAGAAGGGGAGTTATAGCTAGGTTTGAAGGAGGCTGGCAGAAGAAGGAGGCAAAATTTGCCAGACTCTGTATTCTGTAGCAAGACAATGACCTCAGGGGAGCTGGCTGAACAAAGTCCATCTCTACAGCCATTGTGGTTAGGGCTGAATGAGGTATGGTGAGTCTACATTTGTTGGTAGCCATTTGTCTATAGAGAGCATGAAAATAATACATCCTGAAACAGTCCTGAGAAGGACTACCTTTATTACAACAGGATCAAGAGAACATGGGCCTCTCTTGAGAGGGGTTTGTTCAAACGTGTATGCAATTCTCTAGTTAACAGCATTGTACAGCCTCCTTAGATTATCTTTTTCAACTGCTTATTAATCTTAAAATTAGAAGAAAATCATACTTTGCTGCAAATTAAGCTTTTTAGTTGTTGCCTTGCCCTCTGTGGATTTGGAGTACAGTGGAGAATTATTTTCCTAATTAAAAAGATGTTTTAAGCTTGGAAGATTTTTTGTGTCTTTCCTCCTTTGCTTAATTTGTTCATTGGTAAACTAAATACAATCATAGCTTTCTAATCTGTTTCATGGATTCTGTATTCCAGAGCTCTTACCAATTTTGCTGGCCTCCTCTAGATTTTATTTTATCTCATTTTTCTTGAAATGTGGTGACCTGAGTTATAATACTCCAGCTGAGTTCTCACTCGCCAAGTATGGCAGAACAGTTTCCCTCAGACAACACAAAAACACATAGCCTTTTTACAATAGCTTAGCATAGTTTAGTCAGTTAGTCCATTTTAACTTCCTGATTATTTTCTGTGTTATTGCTGTCCATCAGCTATGCTGTCTTCTATATTTAATCCCTAAATGCAATAAGTTAAACTGTTATTGAAATTTGTCTTTTTCATATCAAATGATTATTCAAAAGTCAAGTTCATCTTGAGTGAAACCTGCATACCTTCCCTACTTACTTAATTTTTAATGAAAGCTCTTTCATCCAATTCGTTAGAAAATATTAAAAAAATACTGAACAGCAGCCAGAGCTCTAGAGAACCTGTCTAGATAATAAATGGTTGACAAATAGCCCGGTACTGGATGTCGGCGGTTAGCTGTGAATCTGCCATACATCATCTACACAAGTCTCATTGAGAGATGAATCTCAAAGGCTGAAAGTCAAGATATATCTTCCTCCTGCTGCTCTTTTTTAACCTGAGACAATGTACTCTGGAAAAGAAAGGAATTGTAGTGACTGAATATATTTTGTTCTTGACACATCAAGGTTTTTTTTTTTTTTAGTACCTAAATATCATATAGATAGTAAAAAATACATTCAAAAGATTTGCTTTCTTTTTTTTTTTTGAAAATGGAATATATTTTTAATAGATTCTTTTGACTTCCATGCTTTCATGAAGAAAACTGATAGAGGCTTGAGAACTGATATAATACTAAAGAGTATACTTCATCAGGATTTTTGAAATTTGAACATTTAAGATATATAAATGTTTTTCAGGTTGGATTCCTATTGATGCTCAGTCTTATTTTATGAAACATATAGGCAAAACAACTTTTCATGTATTTTTAAATTTAAAAAAAAAAGCTTTGAACTTTTCAGTCTTTTTCACTCATTGTTTTGCTGTTATACTTACTTGCCTTTCATGTTAAATATAGGGCTTATTTTTGTCTTTTTTTAATTTTAAATTCATACATAGAAGTTTTTCTTCTTGTATACATTCTCTTGTTAATGAAAATATTATCCACTGAAAGATTCCATTATATACCTCCAACCATTTTTTTTCCAACAATATCAACCGTATGTCGGACTTACTATTCCCCTAACCTGATCACATTTTTTTATAACCCAATTCCAGTTTATCTTTCCCCATAGACTTTCAAAAGATAAGTACTTGGTTTCTTGATAATCATTGCAGAAATCATATTTGTTTTCGATCTATTGTATTGTTCTTTTTCTTTTTTTTTTAACCCATTTTGTGGTAACTTCAGTGCCAATCTTCTAGTTCTTTGCTCCATGCCACTCAGTCTATGTGAATAACTTAAATTTGAGTTTTATGTACTGATTTCCATTTCTTTTATATGGTGAAACCAATGATACCTTTTGCAATGAAGGTGAATTTGCTCTATTCTTGCTAAAATCAAATGAAAGCTGATTATGCCTATATTTTGCATCAGTAAGAATTTACATGAACACAATTTTAGCAGAACTGAGCTCAAGATAATTAGCTCTGCAAAGAGGTGCATTAAAACAGTAAATGTGTCATAATGGATGCAGAGCTTTCATTGGTCTGTGATGCATGCAGATAAGCTCATGCATTCTTGTGAAGGAACATACAGATGTATTTTAAGGTGTTAGATCAATTAATGATCTGTTTTCTCCCTTAATTTTCTTGGTTCCCAGTACAATTTCCTGCTGTTTCTACAGATTTCTTTTTGATTGTTATTTTTTGTAATCATAAGCTGTCTTTCAATCTCCTCACCAAAAGAATGTCCTGAAAGTTACATGTAGCCACTTTGCCAGACAGCTCAAATAGTTCACTGCTGCAGAGCTCACCTTGTGTTCAGGCAAGCCTCAGACAAGCATCAATAACTTCTCATGCAGTTATTCGCTAATATGCAAAATTCACTTGCCCCCATTTGGCCCCTTGCCTCCAGCTGAAAAAGAATAATGAGTGCCTTCATTCCCAGCCAGATCTGGTCCTCTTTAAGCTGATCAGACAGGACCATAGACTAACTTAAAGCAGGCCTGGAAGGTCTACTTTATCACCATGGAATAGTGGATAAAGTGTTGAATCTTTTTAGATAAACTATGCTTTGCTTTTCAGTCCAGAGAAGTGGCCTTTTTGTGTTTTGTGTTAGACATCAAATAGGTGTCTGTTCCCCTCCATCTCCGCTCCCATTTTGTGAGCCACTTTTCCACTTCTGACTCTACTGCCTTTTCCTTACTCCAATAACTAAGCAGCTCTTGCTGAATTAAAAAAAAAAGAAAAAAGAAAAAGAAAGAAAAGGCAACCAGGGCTGAACTAGGAGTAGTGACTGCTTTTGGAGGTATACACCCAGCAGAATAATCTATTTCATCTACTGCTTAGATATTTGCATAAAGAGGCCTCTAAAGAACTTTGCCTTTGCAGTGATTACTTACCATAAAATCATAAGTCCATTAAAAATTAAAATTTCCCAAATTGTGTCGTTTTGCAACTCACTTCTTACAGAAAAGACAACTCCAGCTATGCTGCCTATCTCTCAATGCCCACAGGATAATTACTTTCACTGTAAGCTAAAGTAACTTCCTGCATGGGGAACCAATCCTCTCTCTCTCCTCTATTGAGATTCCCATGAGGAAGGAAGGCTGAGTGTCTTTTGTAGTTTCCTGTGCCTGGTACTGAACAGAAAGCCTATGGTTTTGCCTGGCATAAAGGGACTGAAATAAGTAGACTGTGTATGCAGTGGTGGCTTCTGGGAATGGTTTCAGGACTTTGTATTTCCTAGTTATTTTGTGCTAAACATCTCAAGCTAAATTATTCAGAAGGGATTTAGGAGGTGTTTTTTTTTAAGTTCTGCTGAATACAAATGTGTGGAGAGAAAAATAATCAAGTGTTCTTTTTTGGGTTTTTGTTCACTGGTAACATTGAGATCTTTGAGAAGGATTGTATAGATGTGTGAGCTAGCTCTGTTCCCCCTCTTCCTGAGCAGGATTTTCATAGGAAGTGACTCCAAACTACTGCTTGAAGAGAGCTATCTCAAGCCTACTGAAGTAGAGAAAAGAAAAATCCTGGCCGAGTAAAGAGCCATGATAAAATCGTCAGTGATTGTCCTAGCAAGACACAATGCTTGTGAGATTTCCTCAGCAAGTAAGGCACATTGCGAACCTTCTAAGAGATGATTTTATGGAAAAACAGAGCAAATTTTAGCAGTTGATTCCGAGCCTGACGATTCAGATGATTTCATTAAAAAAAAATAAACTTGGGAAGGAGAGGAAGGGACTCAACTCCTTGAAATTCAGAGAATATGGTAGAAATGTAGGTAGGAACATTATCAGATTGACAGTAAAGTGTATGCATAAATACATACTCTGTAAAATATATACATTGTAAAAATTCAAGATTTTAGATATACATGTTTTGAAAAACTTATGAGACTGCTTATGAAGGAGCTAAGAGAGGAGTTATACATATTTTTTTCTTAACACCTCAGGATTGAGGCAAAATTATAAGACATTGTGCTCACTGTAGTGACATTAGGGCGACTGAGTTTAAGGTTTAGCTGTGCTAAGTACCTGCATAGCCTTTTGGGTAGGGTCAAGAGCACCTAACGGTGTCACTATCTTTAGTTAGTGTGCCCCAATGGTAACTTAGGGAAGGAAACATTGACCCTCTGGAAGCTGTGCCCAAAACATCTTCTCCAAGGGAACACTTTGCTGTTGCTTTTTGCTACTGCACCTTTTGATACTCTGGCATTCATCCATGATGAGCATTACTCCTTTCATTTTTTATTACAGTTTTGGACTAGTTTCGTGTGATACAAAACCATTATTCTGATTACAATACAACTACGCTTTAGTAACTGATTCCAAAGCAACAATTCAACACATTTTCAAGATGTTTTTATAATTATATTCTTTCTTAGTTCTCAAGCTCATAGGCGGCCAGGTACAAGCATGCACAAGCATGCATACATGTTAGCTTTCCATGCATGAGGTCTGGTTTATATCCCAGCCCTCTGCCTCAGCATGATGTGTGATGTTTTAGTGCAGGGTTTTCAGGCTAGGACAGTTTCAGTGCAGGTTTCAGTTATGCAACTGAGAGACATTGTTTGAAACCTTGCTGGCATTAAATCTATCAAAACAAAATTTTAATACTGTGGGTGCGTAGGAGGGGTTGAGGAGGAAGGCGAGTTCTACTCTTCTCTCTGTTCTACTCTTTTTGTGCTTAAAACTAAACACATGCTTTAAAACCTCACTATTCTGGAGGCTGTGAGCGAAAGTCTCCAGAAGTGACAGAAAAAAAGGAAGTGAACTACTTATGACCGAACTCCAAAACAAAGCATAGCATTGAAAGATAGAGATAGGCATGGTGGGCTAAAATGAATATAAAATTAATACTTTTTATCCTATATTATTTATATTTTTATCATAGGCTTAAAACATTACAGCAACCTAAGAAGTATTTCAGGGATGTTCCCAAGGAAGCAATGAGTTCTTAATTTATGTGGAGAGCAAAGAAGAGAGCCAGTTGCTATACATGGCTTTAGATTCCTGAAACTCAGTTCCAAAAGTCAATGAGGAAGAGATATGACTCATGAAAGTTGTATTGCTTGATGAGGAGGGCACCAGAAGTGAAAATAGGTACACTACTCGAATAGTAATATAAAACACAGTATGAAAAAATGCCAAAGAGAGAGAGAAAGAAATTTCATTTTGAGCATAAAGGTAGTCAGAGCACAGAAGAGACTGCTCATGACATTGGGAAAACAGTTATTCACTTTCTGTAGGCTTTGGGGTCCACTTTTGTGAGGTACAACCAGTCTGGGGGAAGGTACTAGGATGTTATTTCTTTATCTCTTAACAGTCTTAACAGCTCGCAAACACATTCAAAAAGCAAAAATTTTTAGACTGGGTTAGTTAAGGAGCTTTGTTAAACTTATAGTAGAAATACTTTATTTGCTTTTTTTCCTCTCCTCTTTATCAGTTTTTTTTTACAAGTTCTGAAATTAGCAGTTTAAGACTTTTACTTTGCTGGAATAAACATGCATTATTTTGCCCTTTAGTCTTCTGTGGTCCTAGAGTTGAGGCCAAGGGAAGCTAACAAATTCAGCTCACGTCTTCTCTCTGGAGGTAAGTATGCAAGCCTCAGTCTAATGCCTTCCCCTGCGAGGAGCACCCTGACATGGGGCTGAATGCTTCCTGCCACACTGCAAAGGTCAGACGGGGCCTGGGAGTGCCAAGTGCTGCATTGAGAGTTGTTCCTGGCAGGGAAAGAGAACACCCCTCCTTCCAGGAACAGGTAACAAAGCGCGGCCCCTTGCACCAGACCCCCAGGGAATCTTTCAGACAGCTCCATGGCTTCAAATGGAAATGCAGCAGCTTTCAGCACAAGGCTGCCACTAAATTAATCAAGAGGAAGTGTTAGACCATACCAAAGTGTGAGAGTCCTCTTGCAGGAGATTTACAAATGCATTCTACGAAGTTGTTACCACTGTAAAATTTTGGATAAAAGGTGCTTTTATTTGCATAAGAAAAGAGATAATTCCTTTAGTCTGATCATTTTGTCAGAATTATCTCTCTAGCCAGCCCTGTTGCCTGAGACTCTTGTTGCATATTAGTATCTTACAATTATTCTAAACGGTACCTAGAAGTTGTTGCCCCTGGAAGTACTTTTTAACAGCCAAGCTATAAGCAGACCTAGGCTACTGAATAAGTCATTAATGCTAAATAACAAGTTTCCAAGGTATAAAGCTCTCCTGGAGATTCTCACAGAATCACCAAATAGTTGAGGTTTGAAGGGTAGAGTTCATCTAGTCCAACCGTTGCTGCTCAAACAGGGTCACCTAAAGAACGTGGCACAGGGTTACATCTAGGCAGGCTTGGAAGATCTCCAAGGAGATCTTGGAAGGAGACTCCACAACCTCTCCGGGCAGCCTGTTCCAGGGCTCTGTCACCCACACAAGACAGAAGTTCTTCCTTATGTAGAGATGGAACTTCCTGAGTTTCAACTTATTTTGTTGTTTTATCACTGGCCACCACTGAGAAGAGGCCACCACTTCTTCACTGTTTACATTCTCCCTTCAGGTATTTATACATGTTGATAAGATCCCTTCTCAGTCTTCTCTTCTCCAGGCTAAACAGGTCCAGTTAGCTTAGTCTTTCCTCATAAGATAGGGATAAGAAGGGACTCCAGTCCCTTAATCATCTTTTTTGCACTATGTCAGATCCTCTCTAGGAGCTCCATGTCATTCATATGCGGGAGCCCAGAGCTGCACCCAATACTCCAGGGGCGGCCTCATCAGAGCTGAGTAGAGGGGCAGGATAACCTCCCTTGATCTTGCCCTTGACCTGCTGGCCACACTCATCCTGATGCAGGCCAGGATCCCATTGGCCTTCCTGGCCACGAGGGCACACTGCTGACTCATGGTTAACTTGCTGTCAACCAGGACTCCCAGGTCCCTCTCTTCAGAGCTGCTTTCCAGCAGGTCGACCCCTAATCTGTGCTGCTGCCTGGGGTTATTCCTCCCTCAGTACTGGACCGTGCACTTGTCCTTGTTGAACCTCAGGATGTTCCTCTCTGCCCAACTCTCCAACCTTTCTAGGTCCGTCTGAATGGTAGCCCAGCCTTTTGGTGTGTCAGACACTCCACATAGTTTTTTTTTTTTTTATCATTTGCAGACTTGCTCAGGGGGCACTCTGTGGCCTCATCCAAGTCATTTCTGAACAATTTGGACAGCACTGGGCTCAGTACTGACCTCTGGAGGATACCACTGGCCACAGGCCTTCAAGACAAATTGGCACCATTTATCATGACCCTCTGAGCTCTGACATCCAGCCAATTCTCAATCCACCCTACTGTCCACTCATCTAACCTACACTTTGTGAACCAAATTCTCAATTTTTGAGCTAGTTCTTCATTAAAGAACAGAGTACAGGATATAAACACACTACTAAGATAGTGCATCTGCTTTCTGAAAACTGTGCCTACATACACATTTTCTCTTGTAGAGGATAATCCCACCTGTGTTCACTTTATCGACTCACAGCCATATTTGCCATTTGACCATTATAACCCTTTCCTCTTCATCTTCATAGCCCCCTGCTAGCTATCAGTTATTCAGTGGTGGGTTGTGTATTGTTCTGAAATACTTTTCTGTTTTTTATTATGCCACGCATAGTGCCATGCATTTGTGATGAGCTTTGTCTATTTCAAATAAAGAAAAATAATAAGAAAAAGAACAAAGCTGTTCACATAAACAGATGGAGTACATAAGAATCAAGATAGCTGAAAATATATTATATATAAATATATATATAATATATATAATGTATGAAAATATATGTCTGACGAACCTCAAAGCCTTCTATGATGGGATGACTGGCTGGCTGGACAAAGGGAGAGCTGTGGATGTTGTCTACGTTGACTTCAGCAAGGCTTTCGACACCGTCTCCCATGCTATCCTCACACAGAAGCTCTGGGAGAGTGGACTAGACAAGTACACAGTGCGATGGATCGAGAACTGGCTGGATGGCAGAGCTCAGAGGGTGGTCATAAATGGGGCCGAGTCCAGTTGGAGGCCTGTAGACAGTGGTGTCCCCCAGGGGTCAGTGCTGGGCCTGACAAGAAGGACGTGGAGCTTCTAGAGAGGTTTCAGCGGAGGGCAACAAAGATGATTAAGGGACTGGAGCATCTCTCGTACTTGGAGAGACTGCGTGAGTTGGGACTGTTCAGCTTAGAGAAGAGAAGGCTGAGAGGGGATCTTATTAACATGTATATATACATGAAAGGGGATTCTAAGGACGAGGGGGGCAAGCTTTTTCCAGTGGTGGCCAGTGATAGGACAAGGGGTAATGGGTGCAAGCTAAAGCAAAGGGGCTTTCACCTGCAGGTGAGGGGGAACTTCTTTCCAGTGAGGGTGACAGAGCAGTGGAACAGGCTGCCCAGGGAGGTTGTGGAGTCTCCTTCTCTGGAGTTCTTCAAAACCTACCTGAATGCCACCCTGTGCCACCTGCTCTAGGTGTGCCTGCTGGAGCAAGAAGGTTGGAGCAGATGATCTCTAGAGGTCCCTTCCAACCTTGAAGATTCTGTGATTCTGTGTTATAAAGAGGAAACCATGTAATGCTCAAAAGTAGACAGCTTTTTATGTTAAATCTTTGGAACACCTTATTTGGGTGCATTTTTCACTATGAAGTACAAGCAGCTCTTGGAATAAATCTTAAAGTATGTGAAGAAGTGTTTACTGTAACCTAAATTCTCTGGGATTAAGATATACAAAAGGCTTAGGGAAGTTTGCTATTTTTTTTTCTGCAAATTAGGTAAAAACTAAATTGAACCTCATAGCTATTGAATTTTTTTTATTTTTTTATTTTAATTTTTTTAGTTTGATAACAACGTAACAGATGCAAAAGAAGGGAAGAGACCTGTATAAGACTACATACCTCCTGGAGCATTCAGGGTAAAATGTTTATATCCACTCTTAATAGAAAACATAAATGCCAAGAGAAGAGAACATTTCATTATTAAGAACTCTAGGGGTCTGTGCTGTACATTCAGCCCTTTGTTAAGCCCACATTAAAATAGAAAAACAAACAAAAGCTCTCCAAATACAGTGGCATAAGATGTTTCAACTGGGATATTCTCAGACCAAATGTCATCCATACTATCAACATGAGAACTCTTTGATAAGCGCTTCTAATTTTCTGCATGCTCTTCAATTTGAACTATAATTAATTCATACAAAAAAAATTTAAACGGAAAGTAACGGAAAGTAACGGAAAGTAACGTAAAAAGTGCACAACGTGCAGCAAAATAGAGAGACACTATCACCATTCAAAATCACAGTGATCAAGGTAGAAACAAGGCTGCAGAAAACTTCAGATGGCACTGCAGCACTGAAAGCCTCTCAGAGATACTCTGTGCACAGTCAAAATCAGCCAAGAAACTTACAAGCAAACAAACATTTGGAATGCAAATACCTTGAATGAAAGTCATGCTCTTCTATTTAAGACAGTCAAGTGTGGAACATAGAGCCAATATGATAGCAATTTCAGGTTGAATGGGAAATATATTAAGTGAAAAGATTTAAGATTGAAAGACTGAGAGAGTTGGGCTTGTTTAGCTTGGAGAAGAGAAGGCTGAGAGAGGATATAATTAATATGTGTATCTACCTGAAGGGATGATGTAGGGAGTAAGGGGCCAAGCTCTTCTCAGTAGTAGCCAGTGACAGGACAAGGGGTAATGAGTGCAAACTGCAACAGAGGAAGTTCCATCTCCATGTGAGGAGGAACTTCTTTATTGTGAGGGTGACAGAGCCCTGGAATAGGCTGCCCAGGGAGGTTGTGGAGTCTCCTTCTCTGGAGTTCTTTAAAGCCTGCTTGGATGCCACCCTGTGCCACATGCTCTAGATGTCCCTGCTGAAGCAGGAAGGTTGGACTAGATGATCTCTAGAGGTCCCTTCCAACCTTAAACATTCTGTGATTCTGTGATTAACATAAAATAAGAGTATTCCAGTACAGGTCTTCCAAAAGGTGGTGATTAAGCAGAAAAGACTGCCCAAGAACACCAGGAAGCAGCTCTAATAACCTGAGTGGTTGATGAAATATTAAGTAAGTGTTTTTAATCCAACAGTAATACAAGTAAAGCCCTGAACTTCAGAGTTAAGCATGTGTTATTTAAACATTATAACCTGATTTTTATTCATAGCATATGCACTCACAGAGAGGTTATCATAAACAGAAACTGCACACCCACTGACACCAGGCAACTGTGCATGCAGAATTAGCACCTTGTGCCTGTGCAGTGCTAAAGAGCTACTTAGTTCTATTCTCTGTTTAATAATGGGGCCCAAAGGAGCACAAGGGCTCAGCTTGAATGCTGTGTATTGCTAGTAACTGAAAAAGGTGCACCAGAGCTTGCATAGCTAACTGTAACAGAAAGGGTTATAGCAATGCCTGTGGGCAATTACAGGGGAAAAAGAAAAAGAAGAAAAGAAAAAAAAAAAACACACCAATCAAAATAATTCAAATACTTTTTTCTTTTTTAATGTGGAAATAGTTTATTTTTTGGTTTGGTGTTTGAACCTAAGAAACATCTGAATGGATTTGTTTTCTTATTGTAAATATATAAACCAGAAGCTACAATATTTTGTTTTAAGATGCATTTCTAAGCTGCCTTTTTTTTCCACATAAATAATATTTGAGTTCTTCAAAGAACAATCATCAGAACTTTTTCTTTCCAAACAAAATTTGGGGATTTGATCTCAAGGTCTATAAATCATTTTGATGGACTTAAGATTTCTCTTCTGCAAGCTTGTTCCCTATTATTATTGAATGAAGGCACAAATTCCATTGGAAATGTATCTTTGAAAAGTCACCAACAATTTATTTCCTACTTTTAAGTTATTAAACTTAATTCTACCCTCACTTAAATAGAGCAATATAGCTAGTGCTTGTGTATGTGCTTGGAGATAAGGAGCCTAAGCAAGGCATTCTTTATATTTCTTTTTTGAAAACCAGGTCAGTTTTTAAAAATTAGCTGAACATTGTTTCAGCAGGTTACTCCTGCATTTGTATTCCCATATCAATGTCTGTGATAAGTGTAGCAACTTTTCTGTATTTTCCTAAATCTCTTCTGTCTTCTTGGCAGTTCCCATAACACACACATTGATGTAAAGTGACAGAGGATAGCATTTAAACTCCTGATTTACTCTGCTTATATGTTAACTAGGGAGCCATCAGGATTCTTCAGATCTCCAAGTGCTAGAGTCACACTCTTGCAACAAGTTTATTTTATCTAGGGGTGACCTTTGTGTGTGGTGCACCAGTTCTCCTCACACTCTGATTTTCATATCACAGAATCACAGAATCACAGAATCTATAAGGTTGGAAGGGACCTCTAGAGATCATCTGGTCCAACCTTCCTG
>JAUBOD010000986.1:914538-938485 GCA_032353885.1 Nothura maculosa
CCGTGAGACTGTGCTTGTGCTGATATTGAATGTGTTGAATTTATGAGTCATTCTCATTTCAAAGATAGACAGTATATACACATATACACAAAGATCAAAAGGTTAGTCATCGCTTATCATTTTAAAATCCAGTTTATCTGCTATTTGATATCAAACATAGAAGCCTCATCTGATCTTAAATGCTGAATGCTAAAACCCCATGACTCATTTCTGAAGTCTCATAGCAGTAGGAAGCTTGAGTCAGAAACTGCTTGTTCTTTTATTGGAAATCTTAATGTGTAACAGGTATTGTTTGTTAAGTAGGGTTAGGTAAAAGAAAAGGAACAATATATTCTGCTCTTTTTATGTATCAGATTCTGTGTCAGTGAGATAACTGCATTCTAACATAACAACCAGATTTAAGAGCTGCTTGTCACAGAAATCTCTTCAGTTGATGGCAGCTGCATGTGCAAACTGTGTTTGAAAAACAAATTGCTGTAAGACAATCTTAAATCCACTGAAGTTCATGAAGTTCATGTTCAGTGGAACAACTTCAAGTAATAACTTTTAATGCTGTACATTCCTAGATGGTGAATTGATCAAGAATAAAGAAATGTTGGTGCTTTATTATTACATTTTGTCATGAATTCTGATGGAAAAATACAATTTTTCAAAATTTCTCACTGAACACATTTGCTTCTGAAGGTTCAACACTATTTTGTCTCTATGGCTTCCCATTTGTTTATTAACATTCCTATTCTAAAACATGTTTTACAGTAGATTGATAACTTGCATTCTGAGTGTATCTATTCTTGTGACATAAGGGAAGCCATAGACAATTCAGGTATAGATACAGAGTGTAGATTCCCCAAAATAGACAAGATAAATCCCTATTTCCTACTTTTGCAGCTTGGAAGTACTTGAGATTGAAGGAGACTTCTGATAAGACAGCATGACTTCTTGCCCAGCACAAGCTATTTAATAATACCCAGTGATTCTTTCCCCCGATCCAGAACTTTTCCTGTTAAATGGCTGGAGTCATTTCTTCCACCTCTCGAATTAAGACAGAGGGGAAGTTAGGGATAGACAAAGCAAGAAGAAACATATACCACATACGATCTCTGTGGTATTACTGAAAACAAGGAAGAAAAGTAGAAGAAAACCAGAAAGTGCTCAGAGAAACCATGTCTACAACATCTTTGCTACTGATGGGTTTAGATGACCAGAACATTTGTCTCACGTTGATTGCATTCACACTGTTGGTACAAAGCTTAAACTAAAGTCTTCTTTAGCTTTTTTACTTTCCTTAGTATTCTCATCTGGCATTCCTACTGCATCCCATCAGAGTAGATTTTGGAGACATGGATAATATATGGCTCCTATGCCATGCAGATCTTTCTCAATCGTACTAGCAAGATTTCCAGTCAGAGACACCATTCACTAAAAAATTTTGTTCAAAAAAAGCTAAACTCAATCTAGTTATCTGTTCTAACTTCTAGACGCAGCTATTCCCTGCTAGATTAAGGCTATAATTATATCTATTTTCATCTCCTGGTGGTGTACACTCATATATACATGTATATATGCATGTATGTGTGTGTGCGTGTGTGTATGTAAATATATAAGATTCAAGTTTCACCTTGATGTTCCTTTTGATCAGCAAAATAATTTAGGAAAAAGTCCCTTATTATAATATATGAACATTTCATAAACTCTATTACCTTTCTGATAAATGGAAACAAATGTGATCTATTTTAATGTGATGTCCTGACAGGTAGAAAATATAAATAGAAGTATCATACTCTGTTCATTGAAATCAATGTCTAAGTTTTAGTATCTTTAGATCTAGCTCTACTGATAGTAAATAAAACTCTAGCAAACAATGTTTAATAGGATCAAAAAGATCTATTTAGCTTTAATTTTCCAAATGTACATGTAAGCCTCCCACTCCCTCCAGAGTGCAAGCTGCTATATAAATATGTGCTCTGTTGTCTGACTCTAAGGAAGAAGGAATTTTTGCCAAAATAATAGTTAAGTAATAATATGGCCATTGCAATGTACACTACTGTGGGTAGTAATTGGAGAAACAAAAAGGTTTTACAGTAAATATATCATAAAACTCAAGGGAGCCATAAACAGCTGAAGAATAATCATGATGATTTTAGAAATGTAGGTGTCCAAAGTATATTTTATTCATAGAATACACACATGAAAACTTTCCTCACAACCAAGGCTGCCAAGAAAAGCTTTCCACAATGCCACTCAAAAGCAGAATTGAATCATATTTGTCTTCAGTAAAGTTGGAGTTTTTCAGTTCTTTCAAGAGACAAGGAATGCCCTCTTGTAGTCTTTTGGTCCTAGCTACATTCCTTGAAAGAATCATCTTTAACTCTAGTACAGATGTTAGAGCCAGAATTTTTGATGGTTCTTATATTAGTGAGGGAAATGTTAATCCCATTTTAGCTGACCTTCAGATATGTTCTCTGGTTTCCTTAAATCCATGAGATTTATGCACATCCTTTGTGAGGAAAAAGAGGTACACTTATTTCCTAGGAGTGCACCAAATGGGACTGTGTATTGCCTCAGTCAGATAGCTTGATCTATTGAAGGCTGATGATAGATAATCGTCCTACTCTATGTGCTTTTTCAAAGAGCAGCAGAATATTTGATGTTAAATGAATGTCAGTTATGCCTTATTGTATTACACATTTTTCCATATACTAAAGAAAACCTCACCTGATGGCATAACTGCATTCCTTGCTCCCCATGCATTAACATTATATATCAATCCTGTTTGTTACATAAAATTTCATTACATAAAATAACAGATTGTTAAAGCTCTGAACAGAAACCAGACCCATCACCAGCTTAAATTTGCTACTAATTAATAAGTCAGACTTTGGTTTGCTAGATTGTTACAGAAGCTTTATGGACTTTTGCATATGACTAGCAATTTGAAAGCTTATATTTGGGTGAACATTAGTTATGATGCACATGCAAAGTTAATGATGGTATCTTTGTCTCTACCAGAATAGGGAAATGACTGGCTACAGATATCTCCCTTTTATTGCAGATTGAAAAACATCTGTCATTAGATGGAAAAGAAGAAACTGAAATGACTTTTGGACTCTGGACAAGAGGATTTCTTTAGAAAGGTAGGATGTCTAGATTTTTCTGTTTGTTCCTGCTGACTGGGTCTTTCTATGGCAATGATCATCATACAAGAATACCTCAAGAAATGAGGACTTCCTGCCTCAAATACAGATTTCTGGCTTTATTCCCAGGTGCTGGTTTTCCAAAAAGGGCAAAGTTCCTTCTTAAGGTCTTCACAGTATGTACATCCAACAGAAAAAAATGCATCCTTCAACATTACAGATATCAGCTAGTGAATGTAAATTGTAAAAATTTGGGATGGATTAATACCTCTAAAGCTGGAAGTTGTTACTAGTGTTGCTTAAGATAACATCTTCAAAAGCATTTTGAGACTTCTCCTTTGCAGGTTTTGTGAAATTGAATTCTTCTTACCTGTCATGGAGTGTATATGTGGGCTGTGGTGTGGCCTATTTAGCACATGCTAAATCTTTTGCATCTTAGGAAATGAACTCAAAGGGATATCAGAATATATGAATATTTAAATTGAGCTCATGAGAGGTTTTTGACTCATATCCTGAATAGAATTTCATCCAGCAACAATCCCATAATGGTTGCTTGAATAAATAGCTGAATACGAATGTTAGCAAATACACATGAAAGCTTGATTCTTTATACCTAGAAATAGCTTTAGATTTTCTATAACTACAGAATATGATTTTAAGTATCTTAGGCACAGCAATGTACCTTAATATTCTGCCAGATAGTATACTTTATTGAGTGCCTGTAGCTATTTTCTATTCCTATATTTCTTCTAATCATATCAAGTTACCTATATTTTGGTATACATATATGCCATCTATATATGTGTGTGGATGTGTGTGGCCATATGAATGTGTTAAAACTAGAAATAATGAACAATACTCTAAGATCCATTAACAGGTTAATCATTTATATAAAGCTTTGTGCAGGTAGTTAAATAATTCATCTAAGATATAACTCATTTCTCACCCACTCACAAAGGTGTTACTAAAGGCATAAATTTTCTTTTACATCTCAGGACTAAACAAGGGTTTTCTTCTGGCTCTTATAAGGAATGCTAAAAGCAAAGTGAGACACATCTCAAATACTCTTAGAGATACAAAAAAGTTTGTACTACATCTGCTACTGGGGCTGGGGCTAGTAAACAGTAATGTTAATACAAACCAATATTACAATACTACTAATAATACAAAACAATAATCCATTTATAATGTCTAGGTGCTCTATAAGTGTGTATCCTAAGGCAGAACATAGATGTCGTCTGAAGAGGCAGAAAGAGTACTTCCCATCTAAAGGCAGTAAACAACACTCTTCACAGTATTTCAGCCTCTCTTCTGAGATTTTTTATATTCATTTGTACTATGTTGTTTGTATCAAAGAATGGATGCTGCAATCCAAAAGGCATGTTCAGAGGAAATACTCTTTTGATTGCAAGATCGCTTTAAATAGGATCTGTTTGAATCACTCTAGAATACTTTGAAGATAAAGTTTTTCTATTCATAAACTTAGTGTGGTACTAGATGCAATAAGATACCCCTCATTCTCCATTTACAGAACTTAATTGTTTCCAAACTGCTAGTGTTGGATAACAAAAAGTAATTAATTTTTTATATTCCCATGTATTAAAAATATTAAATATGCATGAAAGAGCATCTTGTTTTATTTTATTCTTCAGGTAAGTATATAACTCACATATGCCAGGCAACATGATTATCACACTCTTTCCTCCCTCTTTCTTTAAGGCTTTTTTAGGTCATTATAGTTTAAAAAGAGCAATGATATACATAAAATGCAGAGAATCATGTTTTCATGTAAGATAAATTCTAGGTGGTATATTTAAAGAAAATATGCTTTCAGAAAGCAAAATGTAAATCTAGTGTTTTGATAAATAGAATTATATTTTTAGACTCAAGAGAATGTTTCTGACATGGGGAAGGTGTCCTTCAAAGTTAGGAAAGTAGCAACTTCCCTAACATACGGGACAGTACACAGAACAAAATAGTACAAAAGTCTGGGAAAGTGGTACTTTCAGGGAAGCATCAGCTCCCTTCCAACCCTTACAAAGTAAAAGCAAACACATAGTGAATTCCATTCTAGAGAAATAATGCAATTTCCTCCACCTACCATACTGTATGGTGACTTGTCATGTGTCCTCAGGGTGGTCACTGTGAGTAATGGGAATACAGTCTTTTCTGAAAAGTATTTCCCAGCTGCCTGTTTCAGTTCCAATGTACTCACTTGTCCCTCATGGAGGGTGTCACACCAGGATTCTTATGCAACTGAACTCTGCACCTGAATGCATCTCCTTCACTTGTTTGGTCAGTCTGAGTTGCAGACACAATTCAAATTTGAGTGGGCTGATTACAAATCCTCTCACTGTATTTTAGTTTGGGATGTGCATACCCACAAAGATAGCTGGGCAAGCAAAGAGACAGGGCTCAAGGACTGGGTTCATCCTCTGTTAAACTACAGAGATCTTTGGAGTTCAATGAATTATATTTTGACTTTTTATATTAAATATCTGCTAATCCCATCCAAGTTCATATTTCAAAACACCTTCCTTTGCTATTAGGAATAAAAATCTCAAGCATTCTCATTTTCCGGTGAAATTACAGTACATGGTCTTTCTAGGCAATGTATGATGCAACTGGCATGTGTTAAATAACTGGCCACCCACTGTGGAATAATAGTGGATGGTTGCAAAAGCACAGTAAAAGTCTATCAAATAAAGGACCAGAATTCCTTAGACAACAGTTAAAATCCCAGGGATAAAGCAGTCGAGCATCACTTCCTGCTTAAGACAGATGACATTAGGATCCAATCAAAATAGATCTGGATGCATAGGGGAAAATGCAGATCACATCCTGAGATCTCCATGTGAAGGCATCCCATCAACTCCATTTGTTATGTGTCCATAAAACAATACTTAAATCTGTAGTGCTGCCTGATTGGAAAAAATAAAAGTACTGTATAAACCAGTTTATAATTTTTTACAGTTCCTCATTGCAGCTGGCAATTGCTAAAATGGATGATCTCATAGTCTGCTCTGTGCCTGCCAGATAGCTTGCATGCAGATAGATGCCTTTGTGCTGCAGACCATAGAAACCTGCATAAAATTGGCCTTCTTTCCTTAATAGAGCTGCATGAACAAAGATGAGTTTGTTGCTGACCAAGAACTGAACACTTTGTTTTGTAAGTCTCTCTGAATGTATTTCACTTTGCCAAAGGAGTAGGTTCCTCAGAAAGAAAGAGGGAAAGAGAGAAAGTGAGAGAGTGAGTGAGAACCCAAGAAAGTAGAAAATGAACAAAGAAAGGAAAAAGGAAGAAACGGAGAAAAAAAATAGGAAAAAAAGAAATAAAAAATAAAGAAAAAAGAGAAAGAAGGAAAGAAAAGTAAGCAGAAACTAGACAACAAATCAAACTGCATTCACTTCTGGTGGTGGTGACTAAAATGGGCTGAAACCCCCCCTTTTTTTTTTCCTGAATACTGGTCACATTTCACAAGCTGAATAAAAATGAAAGAAAAAGGAACTTTAATTAATGGGATGCCTTTTGATTTGTAGAGCAAAACTGCCAGAGCAGATGTACCAGCAAAGAGGATTAGATTGTCCCTTCTCTGACGCACTGAAATTTTCTTTTTCCCCTTGTAGTAACCCCCATTGAGGAGAGGTTGCTTTTAGTGTCTAAGATTCAGCACTTCTAAAGAAACTGTTGTATTGGGGTACAATGAGCAGCTCTCACAGGACTAGACAGAATATGTGAGACGAGAGCTAATATTCCTTTAAATACAAGATTGATTCCAATTTAGTATTTAGAAAAGCCTAAATAAAAGAGAATTTCTAAATCTCAGCTCTTTCAAATCTTATCAAGTAAGTATTAAAGTGAATCCTGAAACAGTCAAGACTATATGCATTTTAAAGGCTCCAATAAGCTAGGTAAAGAGTCCTGAACCTATTTTGTTTTATTTATTTTAATCAATTTGTTTGCCAGTTTCTGAGATCTTTTTCCTGGTTGTAGGTCTTCTTTAGATTGTCTAGAATGATGAATGTTTAACTGATAAATTTCACGTACAAAAAATTAGAAAGGTTGATAAATTCTTTGGGTATTGTTATTTAAGTATTTTAAATACTTAAAATGATGCTTTTAAGACCATAGTTTGAAGAAAAGTTATTTCCATTTTTGATATATCTGACTTTTTTAACACTAGTTCTGAGAAAAAGTATATAGAAAAATATTCCTTTTTCTAGTTTTTTACTTCAATTCATTTTGAGCTTTTGTACAAGAAGCAAAAAATCCTGATTCCAGTGGAAATATGCATCAGACTGGACAGTGCAGACTGGACTTGGAAGGTGATATAGTCTAATTTATCCAAGTAGAAATGAATGGCTGCAGGAATACATATAAAATATATATATATGTACATATACTACATACACATACATATATTTACATATGCAAATAAATATATTTTGTCCCATATATTCTAAGTATACAAAACAGAGTTCCAAAAGTGTACACACAAAAGAAGGACGATGAAGTATTTTGATGCCTTCTTTAGTGATTAGACTTTTCACTGAAGGAATAGAAAGAAATAAAATTTACAGATGCACCAATTATTTCTCGGTTTTTGGATGATTCCTGAAATAAAGCAGGTACCAAAGGCTTCAGTTTACATTTTGCTTACTTTGCAAGGGAAAGTAACACTGAATTACATTTATTGCTGCCTTAGACAGCCTAATGCAAACCTTTCTGTTAGATTTCATGAAGATGTGCCCAAGATCCTCATCTTATGTTATATAGGTTTGTTAAAGAAAATATTCTTCCCTGATATATTCTTATTGTAAAACTATAAAATCTTTCCTTTGAACAGATATATTTTTTCTGCCTAACTGAGAAGTGTTATGGATCAGAAACCTTAATATTTTCTTTCTTAATTTAAGTATCATACTGCAAAATTAGCTAAAGACATTAAAATTCTCTCAGCAAAAGTCACAACCCACAATTAATACATAAGAAAGCATAGTTTCACTGCATAGCTGGAAAAGTTATTTAAGATAGGTAGTCAAAAAGAAATATTTAGAGTAATGTAACTCCAGAAGTTTCATGAGTAACATATATCGAAATGTGAATGAGAGACATCCTCCTACAATGAAAACCTTACTTTTCTCTACTCTTCTTATGCAAAATTCTATTTTTTTCTGACTGTGATCTCCAGGGTACTCATAGGAAATATTTTGGTAAATATTCTTTTCCATTCCCACAAACAGCAGATATTTTGCATCTCAACTTCTAAGCTCTTACTTTTGATAAAAATAATCAGTATTCACCATATTTTAATATGCTGTTGGAACAATGTAACAATGTAACAAAGGCATAAGGGAGTCTTTCCAAAGTATGATTGGCAGCTTTGAGGTCTTTTGGCATTTTTGTAAAACACCAAGGAACATTCATTTCACCAACTTGTATTATCCATACTTTTGTTCTGAAACACGGCCTCTCAGAACAAGAGGAAAAGTGACTAATTCTTTGTCCTTAGCTTTTGGGAAAAAAAAAAAAAAAACAAAACAACAATAACAACTACAAAAACAATAACAAAGAGGCTTTTATTATCAATGCAGCTCGATGAATCATCACTTAACTGTTTAACAGGGAGAACACTTGGGACAACTCCTCTATAAAGACAGAGGTGAGGAAGAAGGATGTTAAAGTATAAAGAAATAGGATAGCAAGATACAAAGGCTTCAGCAGTTAGAGCCAGAAGGATGATAACACTGGTCTTTCTTTCTTTCTTCTGCATTCAATTATTTTATTTAGACACTACCCCTGGTAGCGAGGAATTAGAAAATAACTTGTGACAAGACCTATATCAGGAGTGTTCTTGCCTCCTTAGTTTGTGTGGCAAGGGAGTGTCCAGCAAAAAAAGGCTTACCCATGACTACTCCACTCCAGCTGCATAGCCTTAACATAACCAGTGAACAAAGAGACATGAAAAAGACATGAAAATGTGGAATTCATAGGAGAAACTTCACACTGGCTCTAGTTATTACTGCCACTTTGCAGAGCACACTGCCAAATTATCATGCAGTTCTTATCTGTGAACTGCAAGGTACCCAAGGCAATAGATATGAGGCTTGCTTTTAACCCAAGATTGCTCTTGGGATGGCAGTCCTCTGTTGCTCTGGTAGATTGGCACAAAAAAAAAAGTGTTAATTTGAGAAGGGAAGAGAAAATGGGCAGAAGTTGTGTGAGGAAGGCTAAAAATGAAACGAAAAGCAAGAGAATTAAACTTTTCCACTTCAGGAAAGAAAAACAAAGTAACTGGGAGAAGGATTAAACATTGACTTGTTTTGCTGTATGAAGACATTTCTCCTAGTGAAAAACAATGTAGAATACTTTCCCATTTCAAACTCCTCTGAAAAACTGCAATATGAGGAATGATTTACCATTTAGACATGTCATTTATCCCAGTTCTTTTCCAATTCAGGGATTACACACCCAATTTAGGCAGGTAAGGTAGGCACAGATGCATCTACACTTTGGGTGCCTACTTCTGGTAGGAGGGAGTAGAACAGCATTACACAAATGACACAGTGCTGAATTGGCTTGGCTTGCCTTTTAGGAATGACAGTTACGGTAGCACAGTGGAGCTTCAAACTCTGCCGTTATCGGGAATATCATGCAGTTTAGAGGCTGACCATGCTTTTTATGGGCTGAATGAAAACAAAGTCTCTGGCAGCTAAAGAAGGCCCAGATTCATGGCTTCTTATATGCCAGAATAAGGGCCAATGGGCAGTATATGAGACAAAAAAAGGGTATGACTTCTGATAACAGTTCTGGTTGGGATGTAGAAACCTATCTCCTCAAAACAAATGTGTGCAAACGTCCAGAAGTTTCTTCCTTTCAGTGACATGTTGAGGAAGATTAGTGCTTAGGAAAGCAGACTGAGGTGAAACTAATGTTTCACTATCAGATTAAAAAATCCTTTCATTTTACTTATCACAAGATCCGCTTTTGTCAACTTCACAGTCATAGAATAAGCACATTAATCTGTGAACTAATCTATCAAAATCAATTGCGTCTTCTCACATACAGAGGTTCTATTCAATACAATTAATAGTGATAGAGCTATGGCCTTCAAGCAAACAGGATTCATTTTATCTCCCCTCACAAAAATAAACCCATTTATCATAGACTTTCTATCATTGCATCCTCCCCTTATTCTCTAAAATGTATCTCTTAAGAGAACTCAGCAGTTTACAAAACTTGGAGCAGCCATCAAAGCACTTTTATATCCTAGAGTGAAAGGTCAGAGCAGATTCTAAATTGGTATCAATTGGCACAAATCCATGAGCTTCCACGGAGCTGAGTCTATTTATATCAAATGCCTTTTTGGCCTTTTGAGAACAAGATTTTATTGTTATTATTGTTATTATAATTTTAAAGGCTACCAAGGCAGCAACATTTGTGCAATTTGTTTTCTGAAACCTGGATTTATAAAAGGAAATCAAAACAAACAAAACCTTCTACTTTCTCTTTATTCAGTTTGTAATTAAATTCATGTGGACAAAATTGCCACTCTGAAAATATTTGTGTACATACTCCTGTTCTTGTAAACATGATTTTTTTTCAGTAAAATTGTTATATGAGATAATTTGCTAAAATAAGCTCAGTGGCTCTCACAACTAATTGTGACATTATGTCATAAGAAAACTCCATAATGCTCCTCTACCACTGAACCAAAGAAACAAGCATGACAGTATATGTACAATAATTATCCCCAAGCTAAACCCCTGCTTCTTGCTCAGAGGCTGAAGCTGCTGCTATGCTCATGCTAAAGGAAACTGTATACCAACGGGAGTCCTGACAGGTCCTGTCAGCCATCTCATTTCTGTAAGTATTTTTGTAGGGTGTGAGGTGCGCATAAGAGACCCCTTGACTCTGAAATGCAGAGAATTAAGGGTTTAGTGCCAGTGTAGTTTGCAATAAAATTTCAGTAGTGGTGGACAGGTGGTGCTGCAGGAAGAATCAGGCACCTGTGAGCATCACAAGCCAGGCTGTGGTCCAGCCATGCTCAGCTCCAGGAGCGTTGGTCTCCTGACAAACAAGCATCTTGGCCATGGGCTGAGTCCCCATAGCTGCTTTTGGTCACAGGCAGCACAAATTAACACAGGTCTGCAATTGTGTGTTCTTAGTTTTAGACTAACAGTTGCTAAGCAACACAGTGACCCTCTGTTCAGAGGTATCATTTTGTTAACTGTAATTGTATATACTCGTTCTGCTTTAATGAGAGATACCTAGTAAATTATACAAAGAAGCATTTCACTGAAGAGAACACAGATGCCTAGAGAAACTCCAGCTGTTACTGAACAATATTTATTATTCATATGCCAGCCCTGCTTTCTGTAGGAAGCACTTCACGCAGCAGCAAAGGCAGAAAGTGAAGAAGCTATCAATCGGCATCTTATAATTCTGACTATAAAAGTTTAACAGTTTGATTCTGTGGTCTTCAGGCAGCTTGCTCTGGGCTTAAGAGAGTTTCTTTGTAGTGTGAATAGTCTTAGCCCTTATGGTAGGTGACCAAATGATTCCAAGAAATTCCTTAGAATAATGAGGGTCCTCATTTAATTGATGGCTGGCATTAAGGCTCCATAATGTCTCATCCTTTCTTTCACAGAAGGCCGTAAGGATTTAGCAGGTTAATACCAGTGTCTTTTGCCATGGCCTTGACATCAAATATTTGAAGCTGACAGGCAAAAGCACTTGCCTACTATGTCTGAGCCAGCTGTGTTTTTTATTAATAGTTGTTTGTTAAGAAAAGAGAGATTGTAACTGTTCTAACTACTTGTTGCATTAAGAGGGACCATAACATACAATACAGGAGAATGAGATAAAAAACTAGTTAAATGTTCTTACCTTTCATTATTTTTTCAGACTTACTTCTCCTCTGGATGTTTTAATATGAGAGAACAAATCCAAAACTCAGGGACAGGTAAATCATTCTGCCTAACCAGAGTACCCTGACATCAAAAATTTTGAATAGGAGATCAATGCACCAATAGACTGTGAAAGATGAGCTCAGGTGACCTACAGGTCTGATATTTTCTTTTCTGGGGCATTATGTCAAGAGAACATTCCCAGCTCAGATGAAAAAAAAATGATTTTTTTTTCTGCATTATGCTCTGTTGAAAACTGTATTTGTAGAGATAGCAGATTTAGAGGGATATTTTTGTCTGCTGAGCAGAGCTGTGCAGGTGAGGTAATGAAATGTATGAAAAGGAAAATTTCTCAAACACCGCAAAGGAGGAGTGAGGACCTAGAACAAAAGAAGTGGCATCACTTTTAGTCTTCAGGTCTTTGAAATGAAAAAATGGCATCATGATTAATAGCCAAAACAGATACCACTCTATTCATAGACCAAAGTGATGTAGTATTCTCCAATGCCATGGATACTAGGAGAGCGGTGCTGTAGTGAGCAAAAGAGAATTATGGTGCCATATGGCAGTAAAGAAACAACTAGAGAAAGTGCAACTGCAAATCCACAGCAGTAGGAGCAGCTACAGGAAGGAACAGAGGGACAGGGAAGACTCCCAAAATATTATGGTGCTAGGAATACCCATGTTGCTAAAATTGGTGCTATGATCTGAGCATGGATGCCCTGTTTTCTTACACAGCAGTGGAGTGGTGCAGGCTGAGAAGGTTGTTTGCCTGTTGGTGACTTTTATGATTGCCAAGAACCTCTCCACTATCTCTGTCATATCTCTGCCCTTGGCTCTTCAATCACCTATGTCGCGCAAGTTGTAGGTGTGCCCTGAATTGGGCTGATGAGTCAGTTCTGAGCCTAATATGGAAGCTCTATATGTATAGCCTTGTATTGAGAAGATGCTATAGAAGTGTTGCACGGTCAAAGGAGCCATGAAGCAGTTCACAGTCTGTACTCTTTAGTGCAAACTCACATCTGCTTGTGGGGAGGAAGCAAAGGAAACACGTGCAGAATAACCAATATTAAAGAATGAGCCCTTACCAGAGTCTATACTACCCAAATGTATGTTGCAGATCTTCTGTTACAAGTGTAGAAGACAAAGCTGTAACAACTGTTTCACCAAGAAAATAAAACCAAATACTTTGGTATTTCCACTATGCAAAAGGAAGCTAGGAATAGTTTGGCTATGTTTTCCTGTCTGGATATGCAGCTCTCTTTCAAATAAAAAACAATGAATAATCCATCCAAAAGATTTTTCCACTTTTAATTAACCTCACCATAATAGGCTAATCAATGGTAAATAATTGCTTTTTAATGGCAACCATTTTGTGCAGCCCTTAAATATCCTCAAGTTACCTTTAAATTATCACCATCTCCATACAGTAACATATCCACTAACAGCAATGAAACTTAAAAAAATTCTTCAGTAACATGCTTGTCTCAGCCCTGTCCCTCCCAAGTCAGGTACTTAGAAGAGATTAGCATATTTGGAAAAGACCCTGAATTTCCTCAAAATGGGAAAAAGGGCAAGTGTTACCCATGTTTACCAGATGGAAGTTGGCTTTCATATAGCTGTTTTTCTTTTTCGCTTAGCGCATGCATTTCATTTGTGTTGAAAAAAATTAATGTCCTCATTTCATTTTGTACATAGTACATATGGGAAAAGGCTTCCATGTGGCAGCACTGATCTTAACAGATGCTCCCCTTTGGGCAAAACATGGGTTGTTAGTGGAAAAAGTGCTGAGAGAGGTGCCAGCTACCTTATCTTAATTGAACAAATTCATTTTGAAATGAATGTTTAGTTTCACTTGAGTGTTCCTTATTTATGAGGTTAGCTGTAAGCTGTTATCTTGCACTAGAGCCAGTGTTTACCTTAAAGACAGTCGTATCAGATATAAAAACAGGGAATCAGAACTTGAATTAGTTAATGAACGCAGTTTGTTATATTGCCAACATAACCCATGAAAAGGGAGGTTGTGATTGCAGCTTGCACTTTCAGTGTCACTCATTTTTCTTAAGGAAAATGTTTGTTGCTTTTTATATGTTGCACAGAGTCATCAGTCAGACTTCTGAGTGCTTGATGAACTGCAATAAAATGCACGTAGGAAACATAAAGACTCAAGTCATTCATTGCTTTTTCTTGTGCGCCACTTGTAGACAAGGTGCCAGCTGCAGGAAAATCTCACTCTACCCCACACTTGAGTTGCAATAGGCCTATTATTCAGTGCCAGGCTACAGTTTCCTAACTTTTCCGGCATCAGCTTAATAGTAGCGTCAGCTGGGCATAATGCCATGTACATCAGCTATGGCTCATTTACCCTCTTGCTCCCAATTAGCTTGATCATGATGATAAAATCAGGAGAAAGACCCTTGGATAGAAGGCACATATTTATTTGGCCAACAATCTAGTTAAAGGAAGGAAGGATGGGGAACTTATAAAGGAGAGGAAGCATGGGTTGTGATCTTGGCTATCCTGCAAATACTCTGCATGTCCGTCACTTCTCTAAGGCTCCTCTTCTCCTTCCTCTCCCCAGCTGGGATAATTCTTTGCTTCACTCATAGGAATCTTATGAGCTGTTCTGCTGCTAGAGAGATGAGACATAGAAATGATTGCAAATAAAGTAGTTCCAGAATGTAAAATTGCAGGGTTAAACACTTGTGTTTAGATCTACAGTTACATGATCTACAGTTCATGTCATCATATTTTGTTTGCTATGTCTGTTGGCTGTTAAGCTGCAATGCAAAAAAAAAGCTGAATTTGCTTATTTTGAGCAGAGAAATAAGCCTTCTTTTTTAAGATCTTTGTTCACGAGTTCAGTCCACAGCAATGTAGCTATGATAGGTCAAGATATTCTATTTATCTGGCAGGTAGTTTTAACACTAACATACAGGATTATTACTTCTCACTGAGGCCTCTAAATCTGAGATACACGGAGGACTTGCTGTGGGACAGGAAAGGGTAATTTGCAGCATCCTGTTACTGACAGTGATACTATCTGGCAGTATAAGGACAGGTCATATAAATGCAAAGATTCTGTATCTTTTTATGGACCATTGTAAAACAAGCCTTTTTCTCAGTTCCAACATGGACACACCAGGGAAGAGATACTAAATGTCTCTTCTATGGGCACAAAGACAGTCTTCATCTTTCAAAATTCTAGAATTAAGGATTGCCTCTTTAGAGTTTTAGAGGCAATTTTGGCAAACTGTTGCCCATCCTTGAAAAAAATCCTTTGTGATTTCCAGGCTTCTGAAAAGAGATGTTCTCACTGAAATTAATGACATCATAATAATTCTTATTAACTCTTCTAGGAACCCTATAGCCAGGTCTGTTTAGACCTATTAAGAGATATCTTTGACTTCACTGAAAAGCTTCAATCATTCTTTAGAGACCAAATACAAAACAAGATTAAGCCTATAGCAATTAATTTCTTTTCTTTATAATAAATATTTCTAGCTCCATTCATGTTTACAAATGGAATTTACAAATTCCATTTTAAAGTATCCTCTTTCAGCAATAAAAATTCCAATAGCTTTTTAAAATTAAAACCAAACTAAAACCAAAAATAAACTAAAGTTAAACCTAAAACCTTTCACTATAAACCTAAGGCAGTTTTTAGAAACTTTATATGTTAAAGCAATGAAAGATTACTACTGATCCTAACATCCTTTTTCTTTCACCAGAGTCGACAAGAGAGAATGTCAAAGAGACACTTTGCAGCACCACCAGTACTTGGAATGCTTTCCATTTTTGCTTCAATGTCTTTCTAGCAGGGCATTGCAATCCCAAACATTCTATCATTTCCCCTCAAATAATTAACAAGGAGATCATTTTAATTGTGCAAGTCTTTGAATACATCCATTACTTTCTAACATGGGAACGTCCACAGAATGGCATGGTTGTGAAATGGCATTTATATGCCATACCAAATAATCTGGAACACCATATGAGGAATATCCCAAAAGTCACGGACAGGAAGTCTCCTTAGCAGCCAAAAGAAAACGCTGGTTTGTTCAACTGAAATAAAAAGTGGAAGAAATGCTTGCTTGCTTGCTTTAAAAAAAAAAAAAAAAAAAAAAAAAAAAAAAAAAAAAAGTAGTTTGGTGCCAAACATTTTGGAGACATTTTGGAGACATTGTTGAAGAACAGTCCCTCCTCACACAGAGGTTAGCCCTGTGATGCTGCCAAGGTCAGTGCCTGAGCGGTTGATATGCCAAGTAAGTGCCAGTTGTGTAGTATATATTGTAGCAGGCATGGAAGCAGATTTTACTTTCACACCCGCCTTCTGAATTGGAATTCTTTGCCTCTTTTGTGCCAAAGTTGCTTCTCTTTCCCATTCTGTGCCCTCTCTTTTCACTGGAATGCCCTCACCCTTCACATATAATCTGAATGTCCCATTGTTTGCTAGAAAACAAGACTCCCTGAATATGGATTTTATGGAAGTCACATAGTAAAAAGAGACTGTATAATGTGCTACACACCTTATTTACATGGTGACCTTACTGGGAATGTATTATTTCAACAAAATCCTCATATTTTCATCCTATATACTTCTCTATTCTATGTAATGGGAGTGAAAATGGTTTTTCATTTTTCTTAGGAGCTCTATCTTCTCTTCAGCCCATTCTGTCTTCACATTTGCCTAAGTTTTGCTTAACATTTTCCATCTCCTAAATCTTGATTTTTTTCAGATGTCTTCTTTTGGGGATTTTCAAATTTCTGCTGATTAAATAAATAATTCCTAATTTTTAGACCTTAAGCATATGCTTAAGATAATTTCTTCCTTCCTTGGCATTCCCATAGGAATGGGCAAGCTGAACAAAAAACAGATCCTCTCCATCCCACATCTACCAGGCTCTCATCAGGTTAGAATACTAGTCATTCATCTGCTAAAGTTTTATGGTAACCTCGTTCTCTTCAGAAGCCAAGAGCATCTGTGAAGCAAAAGTTATTCTGCAGGTCTTGAGGTATATACAGGTTACTTGTACTGGCTTCACTTGTCAGTGAAGAGGTAATATTAATCAATATGCTTGCTTTGATTCTTGGACAAGGATTATGCATTTCAACTTAGTTTGCAACTCTTTCTTCATGGTCTAATCCAACTCATGGTTCTTTTTCTTGTTTTCCTAGATATGCATATAGGCAATTACTACAGCTCAGTTAATTCTTCGCTTATTCTTTGATAAGTAAAGTAGCGTGATAGGATGTGAAAGCCCTGAGTCATTATACCTTTATTGAACCCCTCCTTGACTTAGAAATGAGTCTAAATGTTAAATCAACAAAGCAATCTATTAAAATATTTCATATATATCTCAGGGAGAATAGACAGAAGAGATCTTATTGTATAGGACTCATGAAGACTGAAGGAATTTGTGAGATCAAGTTAATACATACACTCAAGGGTGGTTGTAGAATGACCATTCAGCAGACTTTTACCTGGTATACAAAATGATGCAGTCCGTGGCATGCTTTGATTTTGCCAAAGGGGAATTCCATTCAGATGTTCTTCCTCTGGAAGCAAGTGATTACCTCCTGTCTCTCTATTAATGCCTGCTATCAGTAGGAAGCAAACAAATAAAAAAAGATACCCTGTGCAGAAAATAATAAGAAATAATGTAATGATTTTAAGAAATTTCTAATAATTTTTTTTAAAAAAATACATTGACATCTATGGCTTCATCTATGCATATGTCAAAGCAAATTAGAAAACAACAGTTATTACTCAGTTTAGACTATCAGGCATGTTCATGAACATGCAGGATCAGAGGGAAATGCACTGAAGCATTTGTGGGGAGAGATTGGCTATGGAGGGAAATTTCTCTAGAAATAGAGAAATGCCCTTTTTATAACTTTTAACTTACCTTGTTTAAACTTCTTTTAACTTTTTTTAATCTAAAAATTTTCCTAAGCTGACTGGTGAGTTACTTCTGCAGTAGATTTTATTCCTCTAGCTCTTCCTACATAAATTAGTAATTCTTTTTTAATACTCACTGTTGGTTAACTTTCTTCCTGTCAGAAACTGTGATAGGATTCTCAAATTATCTTGTTTATCCAGAGATTTTACAGCCCACATTCAATGAGAGACTTCACTTTATCTCATTAATTCCCCAGTTATATTATTATATTTTACATCTATCTCTAACATCTTATTAATTTGTATCACAATGTTGTTAGTTCTTCACTAGTAAGTAAGTAATAAAGAGTACAATATAATGTTTTCTTCTTTGCATTTTCCTAAATTCACATAACGTAATAAAACATTATTTTTTGAGGGCTTGTAAAAGAGTTTCTCACTGCCACAAATCGATCATCTCTCCCATCATTGCCATAGCCAAACCCCTTTATTTAATGAATGCATTGAACATTTTTAAGGCTTTGAAGTTTATCTCAGTTGGAACATAAATACCTGAGTGGTATTTTGGTGGTACTCAGGGACTTCTTATAAAGAAAACCATCAATACAGCTTACACATCACTAGGAACGTGATTTTGTCTTGTTATACAGTAAATCATTAAGGGAAATCTATTAAAAGAAAACTTCTTTAATATTCACCTATCAATGCCTATTGTTAGATTCTCATCTTTTTTGAGTTGATTCTCTGTCATCTCATTTGAGTTGAAGATAATACTTTCAGACTAACTCACATTCATCGAGTCTCCATATTTCTTTGAATATATTGACAGTTTCTCCACATACAGAATCTTACATATTTTGCCACTTCTATGACACCCTTCTAGGGAAATCCATTTGTAGAACAGTCTTAGAATAACATTTGCTCTCTTCAGGGATATAGCACAACCTGTTCTGCAGTGTGCTTGCTGCTGATATAATGCTATAGGCAAAGTATTGAAAGTATAGGTTCCTTTTACTGTGCTCATCACCATTCCTATTTCGGGCATCCATCATCAGACATATATTTCAATGGGCCTGAAGCCTGTTCTAATTCATCTTTGAAGATTATTCCAGCATGCAGTCAGCCTAGAATCAGGCTATTTTAGTCTGTATGAATTTGAAAGCAAGAAACATAGTTTGCAGAAAGAAGACATTAGAAAAAGAATGAGGAAGTCAACCTGTTTACATACTGCTAAAATGTTTGTTGTGATTGTAGCAGCTCTATACATAATCATCCTCATAAAAAAAAGTTATTTTTGCATGTCTACAATCCTTGTAACATAGGGGAGTGGAAATCTGAGGTGAGAAATTCCTAGTACTATTCATTAGCAAATTTAAGCAGACAAGCAGAGAACTGGATATGCTGTCTCATGGAACTTTCTCCCTTCTGAAACTTTACCTGCCGCTATCAGAGTGTGGCCCATTCTGATAACATATAAAAATAACAACTAACCCAAGGAAAAGCAATATTATTAAGCTTTTTTTATCATCCTAGAACCTATCATATAAGGTATTTCAGAAATGCTGTTTCAGGCTGCAAGGAAAAAACTTCTCATTTCTGCTTCATTCACTGTGATGTGCCTCTCACTGCTTTCCTCTCCTCACTCTAGCCCTACTCTCCCCTCCTCCTCCTTTCCTTTTCAACTTTTAATTCTTTCAGTGCTTCCCATTCAAGCCTTCCCCTCTGCATTCAGATTCTACTTCTTATTCTCTTTTCCCTCTCCCCACCCTTTCTAGGTTCAGTTCTTACTCCAGCCTTTTATTTCTCTGAGGGATTTGAATAATCACTCCTTCTTTTTTGATCTCATTGTCATCTCAATAGGTCTTGCTGCCTGCCATCCTTTCCTCAAAAGGTAGGTTTCCAAAGAACGTATCCCCTCCAGAAAGAAGGAGAGAGACCTCTGAAACTCAGTGACCCTTTCTAAATTGGATGTCCCATTGTATATCATGGAACTAGGCATTTTTCCATTGTATAAGAATGTTAACTTTGTTAGTGAATATTTATATTTTAATGAAATATTAAATTCCATCTTAGTCTTAAAAAGATATCACTTTGCCTATTAACCCACCATGATTAACTTTGCTCTTCTCATGGCCAATGTTCATTATTAACAGAGTTGTGCTTTAGTCATATGCAAAATTTTATGTAAAACATCAGGAGAAGTGGCAATCCTTGCTAAAAGCCAAATAATGCTTTTATAATATATCAGATGGTAATCTAAACCAGAGCATACACAGTAGATCATATTGACCATACTTTAAAAATGCTTCGTAAATCTTCCATCTGCAGCTGAATGGTCTTCAATGTAACTGTGTACAGCTGAGCAACTAATTACACTATCTGAGCAGAGAAATCTTTCACATCTGTTCTTGCTAGGGGTCAGATTAAGGAATGAGGTCTCAATATTGCACATTTCAAAAAGAAATGTTACAATTCTATTTTGGGAGCACAATTGCTAAGAATTAACTAGAAAATAAATAGAAAAATAAAATGGATAATAAGTAGAAAAACAAAATAAGAAACAACTGCAAAGCCAAATTTATTCTTTCCACTGTATTGGAAAATTGCAGTAAAATTATGAGTAGAATGCATTTAAAGACACAAAACCTAGAGCTAAACCTCTTCAAAGGTCAAGGATATTTGCGTAAGATATTCAGCTAGATATTTTAATTCCTGACATATTGAATGGTAGACTGCTGCAACTTTGATTATTGTCTTTGTAGGCAGGCCAGGAAATGGTAAAACATTTTTTATCTTATAACCAAGATACCAAATAAACATTTTGAAATAAAGTGAATGCAGAACCACATGGCTAATTTTGCCTATCTTGCAGAGAAAAACACTCATACTTCTGTAGTCCAGATGGTTCTTATGGATAGCCTCATGCAAAGCCATATTTATTATTGCTGAGAAAAATGTGACGTGAAGATAGTGCGGAAAATCTATTTAAAGAACATTGTGCTTCTATTGGATACAGGAATAGACAACCAAGGCTGTCATTTCTATTTTATATTCTCTTCCAATGCATCTTGGTCAATAGATTTCTGGCCAAAAGATTAAAACCTTAAAAGACTCCATTTATTTTTATCACATGCATTCCAGCATTCGCATTTCCACCTGCCAGACTGAGCCTGTTGTCACTTGATCTTCTTGCGTATCAGAAAGTATGGCTATGTTTTCTTGTTTACTTGGTAAGTCAGGCTGCCTGAATGTTTGAAGCAACAGTGGCATTTAGTATACACATGGAAGACACATCTGACTCATCACCATCCTTTTGTGGGCTGTTGATGAAAGAAAAAGAATAACAAAAATTTGTCCAAGATCCCTGTACCTTTCCTGGCAGTTCCCATTCCTCGCAACACTTTTCTTTTTAATGGAAGATGAAAACCAATAGGTAACGTTAACAGATACAGAAAAACAATGATGTCCGACATTTTCAGTATACATATATGACACTATTGCAAAATAAAGTGTGATTGCAAGCATAAATATTTAAATTGTCTCAGAATGCTTTCTTTACAAAATACAGAAACATCCATTTTAACAACATCAAAACCCCAATTTCATGTCATCTGCCAGTGACATAATATTATGGGTTTAAGTCTGCTTGCCCAAAACTAATGGAAGAGGAATCTAGCCCATTCATACTCCTTCTCTTTGCCCTTTGCAAGAATTTAAATAAGATTTCCATATCTAAGATTTCCATATCTACTTTTACCACTTACATTCTGTTTCACAAATGAGCTGTTTTATGTAAATGCAGATAGCACATATTCACAGGCATTCCTGTTCTACATTCAATTTCTACTAGTTTGCATAATTTTCTCTTTAGGGATTCTTACAAAAAGTGACAGGGGGATGGAAGACTTTTTTTTTTACCCCTCAGCCATGAATTCCATCTGTTGTCATGGCACTGAACCCAGTCCTGAATAACAGCCAGCATTGCTTTTGATGTTCTATAGGATTTGTAGAGATGTCTGATGTCATTGTGCAAGATTATTCACAGGAATAGCTCTACCTGAATGTTATGCAAATGTTCAGCTCAGAAATTAATAAATAAATATGATATGCCACCAAAGTTCACAATTTTGGGGCATATCCTATGATCCAAAACAGCTTACAGAAAGTTCTTACAATTATTCTCAGAGTAGTAATTTGTTTTTGTGCTAGTATATTGTGTATTTTGTGTCTAGAGATACAAAATAAGTTTTTGCAGCATTTTTTTCAGAAACAGTTAAGAAATAAAAAATAATAGATCCAATGATTTTTAATCAAAAAATTTCATGATTTATGCCTGTTGTCTCTGATTCTGAAGATTTTTACTGAGTCATCATATAGACAAAGTTCCCATTGATCCTAACTCTGAGAATAGCTCAGTATCTAATAATTACAAGTATTCTTCAATATTCAGAACATACAAGATGTTGCTTCTCAAACTCTTAGAGCTCTTGACAAACATTAATCAAGCTTTCACAAATGCCTGTGCAATAGACAAGTTTTGTTGTTAAAGATAAATATCAATGTTGCTTAGATTTTTTTCTGTCATATCTTTTTTCAACAAGATTACTGGTCTATCAATATCTTTTCATGCTTGTAGATATATCTCAAGAATCATAAAGAAATGTTACAATATGGATAAACTTCACCACTACAAAGATTTCTAAGTTTCAGAATGCATTTCTGATCAAATTACAGAACTTCTCACGTTAGTATGAGCTCAGGAGTAAGAAGCATAAACTTCTCCCGCAGTAGGAAATTATGAAGGTTGGCAAATGGATAGGGCTCTGACTCTGTGGTTTCCTTTTCTTGTCTCTAATAAGCCAAGTCTGCTGAAGCTCCTCAGGGAGTAGCCATGTTATAGTGGGTCAGGGCAACGTCTTTTGCTTCAAGAGCAAGAAGAGGTAGAAACTGGCACTTTCTGTAGCCGACATTTCTTCACTGCAAGATCAACAAGTTCACTTATTCCTTCTGCTTCATGTGGAGAAGCAGTCCAGCACTTCATCCTTCCTTGGAAGTTATCTTGGAGAGGCATCAATTATGCCTCTACTGCTAAGATGTCTTGATGGAACTTTGGCCCAGAAGACTAGCCTAGTGGGTTTGTCTCTGTTGCAAAAGTCGAGGACTTAGGTGTAAGGTGCCGATCTGACTCAACAGAGATGTGGATTTGATGTCTCATCAGGAAGGCAACTGCCCTATTGTTCACTGATTCCTACTGTTTCAATAAAACAATTTAAATTCCCTGTTTTCATTTTGCTCCAGGAGATAAATAAATTTTAGAACTATTATAGCTTTTATAGAGTGATTATTTATTTATTTATTTATTTATTTTCTCAACTACTGAAAGCTTACTGATTTGTCCCCCTTAGATTTATACAATATTTCTAAATTTTAAAAAAGCCATTTTTTCCTAAGTTCATAATTCTTATTCTTATTGCAACCATTGCAAAGCAGAAAAAGCCCTCAAGAATATTATGTACTCTTAAGTGCTTACAGTTTACTCTGGCTTTCCAGTGTGTGAAATCTCTTTAAACAAAACTGTACAGACAACTCTTTGCTTTACATCCCATTGCTGGCATTCATGTGCTTTAATTCCACTAATAGCAGTGGTAACATCCACAATTTAGTCTGGTGTGAATTAACTCGTTATTAAATTAATCAGCTTCTGATTAGAAATGCAAATATAGAAAGTAGAGGTACTGCTTAGCCATTCAACTGCTGCCTGGGCACTTTTCCAGGAAAGGGAATGAGGACAGTAGGGCTTCTTGCTATGCTGCATTGTGCAGGTGAAGTTTCGGTTGTGGCTGTCTTGTCCTGACTGGTGACTTATTGCATTACATCAATTTCATGCCCCTGTAAAACACAATAAACTCACTTAAGGTATGGAGTGTGGCGGAACGAGTGGAAGGCGGGGCGAGTGACAAATATGTACTCCACTCAAATAGAGATCTAACAATATGATTTA